>MJUU01025115.1:138185-148856 GCA_002080025.1 Modiolus philippinarum
GAAACATTGATGTATCAAATCCGAAATTACTGTTTTCAATTTATTGTGTGGCAGGGTAGTATAAAGAGTAGAAAATTCAAAGGTTTGTATGCTGTAGCAATAGGTAAGACTGCTAGAGGATAGCTGTTCGAGAAGATCTTTAGAATTTCTTAGAATCCACATCTGAATGACGCCGCTCGTGGAGTAGACTTTATCACAGTAACTTTTCAGGCCATCTCTGACTGTTTAAGTGTACAACGAAAAATATCTCAAATCATTTCTTGTCAAAAGTACTTGACCGTAGGACTAACTCCCTCTATCGTAAATTCTAAAACCGTAGGACTAACTCCCTCCATCGTAGTTTTGTCCTTAGCTATATTTGATATTGCTGATTATTTGGATTTCGTTTTGTTTTGTGCATTTTAAACATTTTTTGAAATTGTGGATTTCCTTTTTTGGGTTCTGGTGCTGCTGGTGAGGAATGGATTTCCGAGGTGGCCATACAGCTCATTAAAATTATTGCAGTTGGAGTTAACATGAGTGTTATGGTCTCATGTTCATTTACTCCATATCTTTTCGTAAAATATTTGACAATAAATTGCGGGAATCTAGTGACAACTTTACGTTGCTTGTATTTTGATTTTCCAAGCACATGTGTTTGTTTTCACGTTTGAAATCCCTTTTCCATATCACTTCAGATAATACTAGTATAATAGGGTTTTGTTTCATTGGGAACGGTCTTGTTAAGATTTATGTCAGTGTGAGTTTTTTGGGGAAGATTGAGTTATTTATACCAATAACAAAAGTACGATTTATTTCGCCTAAACTTAGTTTATTTTTAGCATTTTTTTTTTAAAATTAAATTCAAGCTTTCCTTTAAAGAATAATCCTGTAAAAGTCAGAAATGCGCAGTTCTTTATATCGAAAAGAACCCCTCATATCACGGAGATGCAAATATTCAAAATGACGGGCCTTTATAACAAAATGCCAACTTTGAAACTTGTTGAATAAAGACAACAGACAAATCCTTACAAAAATTTAATCTAAAGAACTACAACAATTACATTTTCAACAATATTCGAATTTCGTTGCAGTTTTATCTGTGAAATGAAGCTCACTTTAAAATGCATCAAAATTTTCCAAATTTTAGGAGCTAACCTTTGACCCCATTTAAAATGAAATGTAACCAAATTCAATCTCTTCGACATCATCATTTCGATGCGCCATGGTATCCTCTTTCCAAGCATGTATAATACAGGTGTGTGTTATTCCGTTAACCCAAAATCGGAAAAATCGTCTCTTGGGCACCCTACTATTAGTAGTTAATTTTCAAATCAACGTAAAAATAATGTAATCATGGTTAGGTCTATTTCAATCAATGTTAAAATACAAAAGCGCGGTTATTCAAATGTCAGTGAAAGTAAAATTATTTACATTTCAAACAAAATAAAAGCATAAAGTAGGGTTATTATCCCCGCACTTTCGAATGAAAGTTCGGGGATATTGTCGTTGGCCTCGTCCGTCCGTCCGTCCGTCACACATCCTTGCGACGCGAATTCCTCCTACATTTTTGGATTTATGGTTTTAATTTTGTTATAGAACTGTTGCATATATGCTGCAGATGCGCAATAAGCTTTCGGATTTTTGATATTTATCTTGATGCAAACAAGAGGCTCCAAGATGTCGATTTGACAAAGACCACAAAATGTGGATTGTGACGAATATAGCATGCGACGCAAACTCATCCTATTGGATTTATGGATTTAATTTTGTTGCAGAATTGTTGCATATAGTCCGTAGATGCGCAATAAGCTTTCAGAATTTTGATTCCGGTTCATACTTTGGTAAATTTCCTGAAAATGTCAAAGACTGATATTTTTGGACATTTTGGCATATAATCTTTTATTTTGGCAAGTATTTGGAAAAAAATAAAAATTCTGAAATCTTAGAATTCGAAAATGTGATTCCAATTTTGGTAAATATCCTGAAAGTCTCAAAGACCACTTATTTTTTGGAATTCTACCTAGCAACAATACTGTAAGGATTTGTTTCCATTAGGGCAATCATTTTCACCAATTGAATTTCAAAAATATTTGATTCCAATTTTGGTAAATTTCCTGAAAGTGTCATATACCACATATTTTTTGGAATTGTACCTAGCAACCAAACTGTTAGGATTTGTTTCCATTAGGGCAATCATTTTCACCAATTGAATTTGAAAAATATTTTATTCCAATTTTTGTAAGTTTCCTGAAAGTGTCAAAGACCACACATTTTTTGGAATTCTACCTAGCAACCAAACTGTTAGGATTTGTTTTTATTAGGGCAATCATTTTCACCAATTGAATTTGAAAAATGTTTGATTCCAATTTTGGTAAATTTCCTGAAAGTGTCAAAAACCACGTATATTTTGGAATTCTACCTAGCAACCATGTTGTAAGGGTTTGTTTCCATTAGGGCAATCATTTTCACCAATTGAATTTCAAAAATATTTGATTCCAATTTTGGTAAATTTCCTGAAAGTGTCAAAGACCACATATTTTTTGGAATTGTACCTAGCAACCAAACTGTTAGGATTTGTTTCCATTAGGGCAATCATTTTCACCAATTCGATTTCCAAAATAATTGATTCCAAATTTGGTAAATTTCCTGAAATTGTCAAAGACCACTAATTTTTGGAATTCTACATTGAAACCATAGTTAAAAAATTTGTTAGAATTATAAGAAACATTTCACCAATTTGATTTCCAAAATATATGATTCCAAGTTTGGTAAAATTCCTGGAAGTCTCAAAAACTACTTACTTTTTGGAATTCTGCCTAACAACCATATATTTTTTAATTCCTTATATTAAAAATAGTGATTGTCAATAGTTTGATTTCAAAAATGTTGAGAAAAATTACACCCAGGGTCTATATAGCTGTTTTCTGTGTCAAACAGGGGGTGCGGGGATCACTGACATTACTCTAGTTTACATAGCAATTAAAGTAAAATGTAAGCATAGTTAGTTTTATTTTCAATGATGGTAAAATAGTTAAATTTCAATCGTAAAAATCTTAAAGCATGGTTAGTTATATTTCAATAAAAGTAAAAATCATGTAAGCAAATCCATGTAAAAATATTAAAGCATATGGTTACTTTTATCCAAGAGTTCTGGTTATATCCCAATGAAGGAAAAAAGCATGTAAGCATGGTTAGTTACATTTCAAAAAATGAAAATATAAAAGCAGGTTTAGTTACATTTAAATCAAAAGTAAAATTAGGAAAAGTTACTTATTTGTCAATGACGGTTAAATTATGTTTAAGCATGGTTAGTTAATTTTCACTGACAGCATGGTTAGTTGAATTTAAACCAAAGTAAAAATTATAAACGAAATTAGTTATTTTTCAATCCATGTAAAAATTAAAAAGTGTGGTTAGTTATATTTTAATCCTGTAAAACTATAAAAGCATGATTAGCTATATTTCTATCAAAGTACAAATTATGTAAGCATATTAATCCATGTAAAAATATGAAAGCATGATCAGTTATATCCCAATGAAGGTAAAAAAAATTATGCAAGCAATTGTAGTTATTGCCAATCAAAAGAAAAAATAAAAGCACAGATGGTTAATTTATTTCAATCAAAGTTAAAATTATGTAGACATGGTTAGTTATATTAAAACAAAGGTAAAACTAATGAACGCAGGCATCGGGAGAATCCAGCCTCCCAAAAAGATGGAGTTCCAATGAGAGTCAAGATGCCTACTGAAATACATGAAGATCTTTACCAAACCCTTTGGGCAGTTTTGAGCTTGAATTTTCTTCCGTAGTGCGATATTGTTTTACCAGAAGACTACATGTATGTTCCTTGAACTAGCCGACAGTTTAGCAGAGAGCATTCTTTGACCCATCTTTCTAAGTTACGTTTTGTCATATTTTTTCTTTTTCAAGATAGTGGTCATTGATGTTAGTAGACTACCTTATTGGGTTTTATTGGTATGTTTATTATACTATAGCTTAGGGAAGCGGGATAGAGAAAGGAGAGGTTTGGGTTCCACTAAACTGTTTAATCATGCCACTAACTTTTGCTTATGCCGATATTTAGTCCGGCGATCCCCAGTTCTTATCGTTATTCATGTTTGCCTCTGATTTCCCTTTTTTTTTTGTTTTTTCTAGCGCAGTTCCCTTGTGGATTGTGGCATGTGATTGTAATTTTCGGCCCTTGTGGATTGTAACTTTCGGCCTTTGTAGTTGTTCAATATTATCTTCACGTTGCGATAATGATGTTTACTTCTTAGGTACTTAAAATTGTAAGAAATATTACATAATACCCAAAATGTTGGAAATGAAATGCATTATATTTTCAAAATTGTCAGAAATGAGTACCAATGTATCTAGAAACTCTTGTTTTGCATGTACTTAAATGCGATTTCAAAAACTGGCGTACATCTCCAGTGTAAGACATACATTGTACATGTACATGTATTTTTTAATTACATATTTCTAACCTGTCAGTATAACATCGCCTTTGAACTGTTTACACAAAGCCTGTACACAAGCGTAACCTATCCCCTTGTTAGCTCCAGTAACCTACAATTAATTTAAATCAGATACAAATCTAACAAAATATGATAACTAAATTTCTTTATCTGCAATAAATATTATTTTTGCACTGATAGGAAAAAATGGAAAATTCCAGTTTGGGGGATGTTGTTTGACTCAGGGTTAAAATACAATGTTATTGTTTTTTTGGTTAATAACTGTTAGTTCTCATGCCAGTCTGACTGTACTCATAATTCATCAGTTTCTAAATTGTAGTGTGTACATTGCATGTGTATGAGTACACATGTATGTTTCTAGAGGGTATAACATAACCCCTAGCCACTTAAACGCACAGTACACTCAAAATTTGAGATGAAGTCAACATGGTCAAGAGTATATTTATTTATTTTTTGAATATTTTTTAAATTTGAAGTACCAGTCCAAAATACTATGATGTTTGAGTCCATGGAGTCCATGGACAGTATACAAGTGGTCAAGTCCAAAGTACACCTAAAATAAGGCCAAAGAGTCCAAAAAGGGCGGTTATATACCCTCTTTCTATGGTGTGGAAGGGGTGGTCCTGTTAACATCAACCCAACCAGTAACAACGTATAGATCTATAAATCTCAAAAAATATGAAGAAGGAAAAGTCCCACAACATGAGCTGTCTGTACATTGTTACTTACATTGTAGCTCTAAAGTTCCTTTTTTATTTTTCTTATTTGGCCATGGTCCGCAACTATAAAAAAAAAATCAGCACAAGAACCATACGGGATACGGTTCGGCAGCTAATTGTTACCTAGAAACTTTTTGTTTACCTTTGGCTGGAGCCCTTAATTATAGAAAATGCAATAAATATCTGTATTATATAATTTACAAAGGGATGTTTTCTTAACAATGATTTATTGATAAAATGGAATAAATTATTTGATTAAAAAGTCCAATAAAGCAAACACGATGACCATAAAGAGAAGTAATCGAGCAATATAACCCTATCAATTGAGGCATCATGGTGAAGAAAGAATATTATTAATTTTCCTTCTAATCTACCACAGGTACGTGAGGAAAGGATCCCCTTTGATACCCCCCATTGTCCCTCCCCCTTTCCGTGGGCAGATGGAAATAAAAAATACACAAACCATTCGGGACATCATATGTACCAATTTAACATAGATACACACATATCTGCTGTTTTAATCAGGAGAGCTCAGCGAGCGAAGCTGACATTGAAAATATTGAAACACCTGAGCAAGTAAATAATGCCTACATGCAGTACCAAAATTCCTTCATACATGTACTGGACAAACATGCTCCGGTCAAGACAAGAAAACCCAGGAAAAATCCACTTCCCTGTATGAATAGTGAGCTTAGAGGGGCTATATACCGTAAACACATGTTATATACCCAATATATCAAGCAGCGAAATGCTAAGACATGGGAGAAATTTCGACAGCAGCGAAATTTAGTAACTAAATTGAAAAAGAAGTCTATGAAAAATTACTTTTTGGAACGGTGCTCTGGTGGTGCCAAAAATTGTAACTTTTGGACGACTGTTACACCATTTTTTTCTAAAAAATGTAACTCTGGTGAACAGAAAATTATCCTTTGTGAAAATAATAAAATCATAAACGATGCAAAGGAAGTTTCAGAGAATTTTAACACTTTTTTCTCGACTGTCGCAGACAAAATTGGGCAAAACGTGGTGTATGACCCCTCGTCACACCAAAGTATAGTGGAAATAAAAAATCATGTGGATATTGATGGTAATTTTGATTTTCAGAATGTTACAGCAGAGCGAGTTGAAAAAATTATAAATACAATTAATGTTAAAAAAGCAACTGGTGCAGATAATATTCCTGCCAAAGTAGTGAGACAGTGTAAGGTCACTGTATCTCAGCAGTTGTCATCGTTGATAAATTTATCTGTTAATACTGGTGTATTTCCAGACTCTTTGAAGGTAGCTCAGGTAACCCCCATTCATAAGAAAAATGATCCCCTGAATAAATCAAATTACAGGCCCGTTAGTGTACTACCCATTTTTTCAAAAGTATATGAAAAGGTAATTGAAATTCAGTTATCTGATTATTTTGATAAAATTTTCAACCCTTACTTATGTGCTTTTAGACGTGGCCATGGATGTCAGACCACACTGCTCAGACTTCTGGAAGACTGGCGTGAAGCCCTTGATAAAAATTACTATGTAGTTGCAGTTTTGATGGATCTTTCAAAGGCATTTGACTGCCTACCTCATGACATATTGCTTGACAAATTGTCAGCATATGGTTTATCATCTCATTCGGTCTCCCTTTTGAAATCTTACTTGTCAAATAGAAAACAACAAATTAAAGTTAACAGAGTACTGAGTAGTTGGGCTGACATCCATAAAGGAGTGCCCCAAGGATCTATTCTGGGCCCCCTCTTATTTAATGTATTTATTAATGACATATTTCACTTTATTTCTGATAGCTCCTTGTATAATTATGCAGATGACAACACCTTGTCATTCTGTAATCCAGATTTTGATGTACTTATTTCTACTTTGGAGACTGATTCAAATCACTTAATCGAATGGTTTAAAATAAATAAGATGCAGGCTAACCCTGATAAATTTCAGGTCTTAGCTGTGGGTAAAAAAACTTATGAGAGGGATCCATCCATTCATATTCGGAACTTTGATCTTACATGTGAAAGTACTGTGAAACTACTTGGTATTGATATTGATTATCAACTAAATTTTGATACTCATATTAGTACAATTTGCAGGAAGGCATCCCAACAACTAAATATTCTCAAACGTTTAGGTTCTTATTTGAACAGATTAAATAAGTTAACTATCTTTCATACCTTAATACTTAGTAATTTTAATTTTTGCCCTTTGGCCTGGCATTTCTGTACAGATAAAAATTCCCAAAAAATAGAAAAAGTGCAGGAAAGAGCACTCCGTTTTGTTTACGAAGATTATCATAGTTCTAATGAGGTATTACTACAAAAAGCTAAGGTGCCTTCCTTGCAGATTAGAAGAATAAGAACCATGGCTTTGGAAACATATAAAATAATTAACAAACTTGCACCTGTCTGTCTTCATGATCTTGTCCATATGAAAAATTCAAATTATTTTTTCAGATACAGTAACGTACTGGATATTCCACAGATAAAATCTACACGGTATGGTAAAAAATCTTTTAAATTTGCTGCATTGTGGAACAGCCTCCCAGACCATTTCAGGACTGAAAACAGCTTTTCGCAATTTAAGAGTCTGTTGCAGTCTTGGAATGGGTCCAAATGCCGCTGTTCTGCATGTAGGTGATTGAAATTCTGCTTCTGGCTTGCTTATTTTTTATTATTTTTATTATTCTTATCTTTTCGTTTAAATTTGCAATTTTTTAGCTTCGATTTAAAATTTTTTATGCTTTAATTTTTAGTTAACAGTTCAGCTTTTTACTGATTATGTTGGTGTATCTTAAATATTCAGTATATTTTACTGCTGCTTCAACTTTTGTTTTGTACATCTGTATGTGAAGTTTGAACAGGAGCCCAAAGAGGCGCTTGCCACGTGGGTCCTTGTTCAAGTCTATATACAGGCCTTTTGCTTTTCTGCTTTTTGCTTGCATGTCTTAGCTTATTTTAGTTTTAAATTTTGCATGTGACTTGTGTTGTTTTATTGTTAATGTATATTCGGTAAAAAGCTCTTCAGAGCTTATGTTATATTGTTTATAAATGTACCGAATCAAAATAAAGTTTTCTTATCTTATCTTATCTTAACAGCAGATATGTGTGTATCTATGTTAAATTGGTACATATGATGTCCCGAATGGTTTGTGTATTTTTTATTTCCATCTGCCCACGGAAAGGGGGAGGGACAATGGGGGGTACCAAAGGGGATCCTTTCCTCACGTACCTGTGTAATCTACACTATATTTGACTCACTAACTTCAGCCAATTTAGTAGATCACCCACAAAAGTAAATGACCGGTACTTCATGAAATACAGTAATTTATGCATACTTACAATTGCAACCCGCTGTTGGCTCATGCTGAAAAAAAATGCACAGAAACAAACAAAAATGTTCTGAATGCTGATCCTGATTGTTCTGAAATTTAACCTTGATTTCTAAGTGGAAAAGTAAATGTCGGAATAAACCTGTTAATGTTACGGGAGTTTCGATTAAATTTACAATGTTTATGCAGGGACTTTACATTACAATGTAATGTATAGTCCCTGGTTTATGGTGGAACTTGCACTATAGGCGTAAATTATACTTTATGTTAATATTAGTATATTAGAATTGTCAAAACATAATAAGGGTGCCCCGTTTGATTTTTAGAAGGAATTTCGGGTTGTAAATTTAAATTTAATAATAATAGCAAGAACGTATAATGATAATTAAGTCCTTGATAATAGTAATAATAATAATATTTTATTGCTCAAACACATTCATATTAAATGGTTATACCATTGCAATTAATTAAAACATAGGAAATATAAGAAAATGTTGAACATGGCATGACATTGGTGTGTCAGTTAATGATTTCACCATAATAAATAGTGGAAATAATTTTAAAAAAATATATAGTTTCAGATAATTAGAATTTTGAATTGAAATATGCCAAACAGGCTTTAGTTAACATTCACTTATAAATTTGGCAGTTAGTTTTAAGATATCTTGAATATAAAAATCATATCTTTAATTTAATTCTTTATTTATTTCAAGAGGATTGCCGACAGCCTAAAGGCTACGAGCGGTTCTCCTCAACATACATACATACATACATACACATATACATACAAACATATATAAATACAAACATGTTTAAATACAAACATAAAGATATAAACAAGTGTGATAAAGACAATAGAAAAAAAAATAAATAAAGAAAATACAATGATAAATAAATATCAGCAGACTGAAGTCCTCATGCACACAGAGTGATAGAACACACACTCACACACACTCACACACACACACACAAGAAGGGATGGATGTCAAGATATTTAAGCAAGGAAAAGGACGATTTAGTTAATGCATTTTAGACTGGAAAATAATGGACTCCGGAAAAGTCACCTTATGAATCTATTAGTAGATTTGATATATTTAAACACGCATTCGAATAATCCAAAATTTTCATTTACAGATAAGTCGTCACTCCCCTCTATTAAAATTTTACTTAAGTAAGCTGGGCATAGATCTCGCAAAAAATTAATGTTTAGCTCTGGACATAAAATAGTTTTAATACTTAGCAATAAAGAAGTCCGAAAAGTCGAGTATCGGGCACATTGAAGTAAAAAGTGTTCAGTCGATTCAACGTAATTTCCAGTGCACAATTCGCAAATATAAAAAATATAAATCATATCTTTAATAGTGATATAAGATTTTGACATTGTGTATGAATGTTTACTTAATTTCTGAGTATACATATTTCACTGTGATGCATAATGAACAGCATACTGAAAAGAAGTGGTATTCATCTTCAATGCTCTCATCATTACACGACAGACAAATACGCATATTTCTTTCCATTTTCTTGTAACGACCCTTTCAATTTCTAATGTATGTGCACTTAACCTAGACTGACTTATAATTGTCTACATTTCACAACTTGTTCGATATGCACGAGTATGTAGTAATGTTTCTGACTTCAACGACCGAAATCTTTGTCTCACTGAAAAACTTCTGCATCAAGGGTTTAGATATCATAAATTGATAAAAACATTCTCTAAATTTTATTATAGATACATTGACTTATTAAGAAAATTTGGTTCTACATGCAGGGCTCTTAATTATACATCAGGGCATTTCACATCCAAACTTCTATGGAAATATCATTTACAAAGCGCATAAATTCAAGAATTGTCCTTCCAAACTTATTTATCCGTTGAACAAACTTATTTATAAAGGGTATAAATACAGCATTGTTGTTAAATCTTTACTTCTGGTTTTTGTTGGCAAAAATATTGATCATCTCCTAAATGCATTACACTATAACTAAATTTAAACAATTTTTCATATTGGCAGTATTTGGCATTGCACAATATCATGTTCTTCTTTTATAATTGATGATGTTGTTATACAAAATCTATTTAGAAGTATTTCAATTGAAATTTCATATGTAAGAAGGCTTGATATCATAGTCAACGGAAATTATGTCCTTAGCTAGCTGTCAGTAACT
>MJUU01025115.1:148913-168434 GCA_002080025.1 Modiolus philippinarum
CTTCATTGTAAGGGTACTCGTCTTGATAAGTTGGACTTTTTTCTAGTTTGATTTTTACTGTGAGTCTTTTTGTGTATTTATTTTTAGCCATTCACCACACATAGGGGGAGGGTTTGGATCCAAGAAAACGAGTTTAACCCCACCGCAATTTTTGCGCCTGTCCCAAGTCAGGAATATGTTGGTCATTGGCTTGTCCTTGTCTTCTTATAAAATTTTAGTTTCTTGATATTTGGGTTATTGGATGTGGTTTGTTTCCATTGATTTATTCACTTTTTTACCTTTTCGGGGCCATTTAGGGCTTACTATATATATGTGAGGTTCCTCACTGTCTTGAAGACCATATGGTGACCCCTAGATGATTTGTTTTTTGTCATTTTAACCTGGATATGGGATGTTGTCTCCTTGGCATTTACCCAATTTCCTTTCTTTTTCATATAATGGATATCTTTCATTATCAGTACAGGAGGGGCTGAAATAATATAACCAGGGTGAGATATATGAAGAAATCTGTGGCGGAGGAAAGATAATTTTTCTCCGTGAAAGACTACAAAGAATATTTAGGATCCGATGTACATGTACCTTTGCAGCCCCCCTCTAAAATGTTTACTCCTAATGAATTTTTTTCTACTTCTATTATTTCCTCCAACACAGACGCAAAATTTTCAAAGTTTCTCAGTAAGCCCGGTGTGAGAAAGTTCAAATAATCCCGTTAACACAAACATTCCGACCGTGTTGGACACATTTTCCCTTAATTTTCATAAATTCATTGGCAAATCAAGGGGAGTTCATGGTTTAAACCTTTCCCTTCTCACGAAGATTTCTTTAAAATGTTGTGCAGAATTTATACTAAAATTGATGAAAAGTGTCCAAAAATTGTCTGGAACCTCCTTTCTCGAAGTCGGTTGACTCAGCGGTACTTAGATTCTAAAAATATGCCAACGGACATCATCGCTGATTTAGTAATTTATACTTTTTCAAGTAGACAATGCTGCAAGTTATTAAAAAAATGATCGTATTCGTATAAAATATTACGAATTACAACCTGCTCGTTCTTTTTGTCAATCAGTATGGGCAGGAGTGTTCAATGTGACTCTAAATACCGAAAATTTTACCCCTACCCCAAGAAAATGATGCTAAAAATCCCCAAAATATGCCGGTCTGTACATATATGTGAACAAAACATACTAATGGTTTACTTTCTTTGAAAAAAATGCATTTGATATATCGCAATATGCAATTTCTACCCAAAATATTGGTAAAATTAAATATTTTGGCCAATTTTCGTGAAAAATGGGATTTTCAGCATTTCAGAATTTTACAAAATTCAAAATTGAATTGTTGTATAACTGCCCATAAACCACGCGCATGATCTTATTTGTGATGGATGGGAGTCTCTGTGTTTTTTTTTTTTTTTGTTGAAATATTTTATTGGACCTTTATACAATGTTTAATCTTTTCAAGCTGAATAAAATGAAATAAATTGTGTTGGAAAAAAAATAGGGGGAGGGGTAATATCTTTGTAATTTATGAGAGTTAAGTTTGTCTAAAATGCATACTATCTAATAGCTTAGATATAATGAAACGATATTTTATCAACATTTTCAAGTTATATATCAAATTCGTGAAGTTTTTACATCTCTACGTTTAACAGCAATAATTCTGAAAAACGAAAGTTTCCCATTTTTCATAAAATTTCGAGCAGAAAGGCCAAAGAAAGACCCTTTAAAAGTTCTTATCTACTTAAATGGTCTTCTGCATGTCAGCTATAGTGAAAAACACATAATAATTTGCATTATGCATTATTCTTTTTATCATTTAAAGCCAGAATACTTTAAATTGTCCCTTAATTTTAAGAGGGATAGGTGCTAATTTTGGCATTTCTGATCCACAATAAGTCTGAATCTAAAGTTTTTTTTCACACAATGTGTTGCTTACATATCATAAACTATTATTGCGTTGGCAATTATTAGATATATATTCAAATTTGTACGATCCAAAAGTAAGAAAGTCAAAATTGTGAAAATATTTAAAATTCCAAAAATTTCCATTTTTCAAAAAAATTATACCGAAAATCGAAATTTAAGGGACTTTTATGGTTTTATTTTTCAACATTGTATCGCAACTAATAAATTAGGCAAATGATGAGATTTTTTTTATCTGAAAGGAGATGACAACTTTAAAACCTTCATTTTCGCAATTTTTTGCAGGAGTAGGGGTACATTTTTTTTTTATCTCCAGATCATGAAAATGAAGTAAATTTCATTGTGAAGTATATTAAAGAAGCTTCAATTTGGTACCAAATTTCGGTACATCTAACTTATCTACATCAGGGGGTCCAACAAAGATGTTTGGAGAAGTCCTAATTTGGTTGGAGCAAAATCGTTTCTGTGTCAATTTGGGTTATTAAGAGCATTTTAGTCGATAAAAATGTTCAATTTCGGTAATATTTATACAATGCATTCTTTTCATTCAAAACTTGTTCAAAATATTAAAGATATCAAATGTTATTGAAGAAAACAATTTCGAAAATATCGCAGAAGTTCCAAATGTAGGTAGTTGATGTTTTTCTTCAATAGCTTTCGAAATCTTGATATATTTTGAACAAATATTGACTGAAAAGGATGAATTTATTTAGTCATTCCCAAAAGGTAACATTTTTATCCATTTAAACGTTCTTAGTAACTTTAACTCATACACAAACGATTTTGCGTCAACCAAATTAGGACTTCTCCAACCAATTAGGTTGGACCCCCTGTATATAAAATTATGGAGCTTAAAAAAACGAAATTAAGATTTAAACTTTTACTTCCAGTAATACCGAGGTTACTGTTAATTTACTTTCTGCATATGCGCATTTCGACAACTTATGTCTCTTCAGTGCAGATAAAATCTAAATGTTTGGAAGACCATATACTCAAAGATATTTAAAAACTGATAGAGAACAAATAACCAAATATGATCTAAATGTAAAGCCAAAATTAGCTAAGGACAGAGCTATGCATGAGGGAGATACTCCTTAGTTTTCAACATAATTTCTTAAGGGGTCTTTCTGTTGCCCTTCTGCTCGAGTTTTTATGAAAAATAATTACAAGAACATTGCGTGGTATACTATAAAAGTGGCACTTACTTTGAGGTATTAGCAAAGCTCATTGTTGGAAGGCCTCGTGGTGACTTGAAGATGAAGAACAACTATAAAAGCGTTGTTCCTTTGCTTGTTTTTACCATGTATTTGTAGAGACTTTGTCTCATGTGCATTTACTCCATATCCTTTCATTCATGTGTGCAGGTTATATTCGTGTTAAAAAAATATGAAAAGTTATGGAGTGAATGTACATGTGACAAAAACTCACACGAAACATAGAAAACTCCAGTTTATCACAAAACTGCTGAGTCAGGGATATGTTCAGCCTTTGTTACTTTCGTCCCTTCAGAAATTCTATGGCCGTCACCACCACATCATAGATAGATATGAAATGTCAGTGTCACAAATAAAAACTGACATTTTCAGCTAGATTTGCGTCTTCCCGGATTTGACATTACCGGTTTTGACTTTACCCTGGATTGACCCACTGACAGTGTGACGGGTGCTGTGCACAGAGCAGGACATGCTTACCCTTCCGGAGCACCTGATGTCACTCTTGTTTATTGAGAGTTCACACTGTTAGTGCTTTAGTTTTTGTGTTGAATATGTAATGTTCGTGTGTTTTGTGGGCATGTGGTGTCTTTGGTCTTCCGTCTTTTGGTGTTCTTGCTTTTGCCTTGTCTCTGGACTTTGATTTGTGTAATCTTGTGCTTTGTTCCTTCGGTATTCTACTGCCGTTGTTTTATCAAGGACAAGGCTTTTATTCCTGTCTACATCTTGATGTCGAATGAGGGTCTTCAACAAGAGGTGAACAATATTTTATTTTGAACATAACATGTTTTATTTTGAAGAGGGGATATAAAAAGACTGAAAAAATCGGTTTTGGATCATTAGTAGGGGCTGCACGGGAAGTTATTTCAGTCCATGGCCTATATGCTTTTCTGTACATATATATCCTAATGTTTTACTTTCTTTAAAAAAAATGCGTTTGATGTATCGCAATATGCAATTTTAACGCTAAAATATGGGTAAAATTGAATATTTTTGGGGATTTTCGTGGAAAATGGGAATTATCAGCACTTAGGAATTTTACAAAATTTAAAGTTGAATTGTTGTATAACTGCCCATAAACCACCCATTTTTCATTAAAACTCGTGCAGAAGGGCAACAGAAAGACCCCTTAAGAAGTTTGAATCTACTTAAATGGTCTTCTGCATTTCAATTGTGTATGATCAAAAGTAAGAAAGTAAAAATTGTGAAAATATTTAAAATTCGAAAATTTCCATTTTTCAAAAAATTTATACCGAAAATCAAAATTGTAACTACTTATTTATTTTTCAACATTGTATCAGAACTGATAAATTAGGCATACAAACTAGATCAAATGATGAGATTTATTTATCTGAAAGGAATTGGCAGCTTTAAAATCGTCATTTTCGCAATTTTTTGCAGGGGAGGGGTACAATTTTTGTATCCCCAGATAAAAAAATGGCGAAAAGTCGCCACATTTGTGTTCATTGTAAAGTAGATTAAATAAGCTTCAAATTAGTACCAAATTTCAGTACATCTAACTTTTCTACATAAAAATTATGAAGCCTAAATGATGAAATTAGGGTAAAAACTAAAAAACGAGAGTTCTGCGTTGTGTACTATAAAAGTAAGAGTGGCCCTATACTGTCTATGCGTGCAAGTTATATTCATGTTTCATTTCGAAGAGGGGATATAAAGGACTAAAAAAAACGGGTTGGATCATTAGAGTGGATTGGGGGGGGGGTTAACACGTACAGTGATTCAGCCCATGAACTAGAAACATGCTTACGACTTTCTTAAGATTTGTGTCCATTATCTAACATCAGGTCTGCTCCTCGTACTCTTATCAGTCCGTTACCAAACCTGATCAATGAAGCAACGTGAAAAATCCCAAAAATTCCTTAAGGAATCCACAGCGTTGCCCAGATGGGAATAGATACCGAAATTTCAGGAAATTTTAGTTTAAAGGATGGCCATTTTGACAATTCATGTTCTTTAGTGCAGATATATCAACAATTAGACCAAAATATGTGTATAAAAACAGAGAACATTAACAGTGAAAGTCAAAGTGGGAGTATTCATTTTATTTCATCAGATGTTTCTTTTTGAAAAAATTCCGATGTGAAGATCGTTTTTAAGTCTTCTTACTATATTTACCTTTATCTTTGATAAAAAATTTTCTTTGTAGGTGCATAATTACATTAACAGATTCTGTGCGGGGAAGAATATAACGGATCTTCCTTGTAATTAACTTTGATGTTGAATTGTTAAAAATGCAATGAAGAGAAAAAAGAAGACGACAAAGAAGATGTGTACTAGTCAAAGTAAAATCTGAACAATATAATTAAACCGTGGTACAAAAAAAAATCTCGTCTTCACAAGGAAAAATCCATTGCTCCTCCCATAAAATCAAGAAGTTGCATGCGGTCTTACTTTGATCGGCGACATATATATATATTCATGTTTAATTGTCTTTTGTTTGAATATCATGTGGAATCCACCGGAAAATTGTCGTCCGCAATGGTACTGACTTGGCAGAGGCATTTCAAAGAAATGGTAGTTTGAACAAGTTTTATGGCATGCCAAACCTCCCCTTCCATTGCGGTAGAGTCCGGTAACAACTCAACACCAATTGCTACTGAAAGGTCGTACACAGTTAAAAGAAATGATCATCCCAGTAATAAGTAAAAAAAAGAATCTTGAAACAGAGTTCGGACCGAAACTTCACAAAGGGACTGATATTAAAGAACTTTTTTAATGATCGTATGATACGGAATTATTTGAAACCTTGATTAATAAGGCGGTCACAGAGATAACTATGTCTAATGAGAAAGTCTGTATAACTTGTGTTGGCTCTCGTGTAACGAATCATCTGTGAAACATACATTCCGTAAGCAGGAGAAGCTGGAATATTACTGTCAATGTAAGGGAAATTGATAATTTTGAAATTAAAATCGTCCATTCTGTCGTAAATTTTCGCACTGAGAAGACAATTTTCGTCAAATACGTGATTTTAGTCCAAAAATGATGTAGATCTAGTGGTATCTGTTGTTTCCCTTATCTCTATTTCTGGCAGCTATATTAATGGGATCCATTTAGCAAAAGATCCGTTATTGATGGAAAGAACATCATCTGTCAAAATATCTATAAGTGCGATTGAAGAATCTAGCATCTTTAAGTCCATGATCTTTTACGAGTCAATGAAGAAATTTAGTCTCATAAGAATATAAAAACCAGTCTGTGAGTAGAGGAGCACAATAAGTGCCCATTGGTATGCTTGCTGTTGATAGATAGCACCTCCAAATGTGACAAATAAATTATCAATTAGAAAATCAAGAATACTGCACAACTGTTTTTCATCGTAGAATGCTTTATCTTTTGAATAGGATTTTGGAAAAAATGTGGATTTATAACCTACAACATATTTTTTTTGAATCCGCAAAGGCTTCTTGAGTGATATTTTAGTTTATCATGAGGAAGCGTGGTAGACAGTGTGGAATTTTTGACGTTCGGCTTTGTTCTCATAGAGGAAAGTTTGTTCTTCAGTGATTTTTTCTTTTTGTTTTTCTCCATGTATTTGTTTGATTTTGATTTATGTTTTTGTTTTTGTTTTTATCTTTTTTTTTGTTTTTGTTTTTGTTTTTGTTTTTGTTTTTTTTTTGTTGTTGTTGTTGTTGTTTTTTTTGTGTGTGTGTGTGTGTGTGTGTGTGTGTGTGTATTTTGGNTGGCTTTTGTTCTCTTTTTTTTTTTTGTTCTTTTGTGATTTTACGACAATAAAATGGTTATGTAAAACCACAATTAAAGGTAAAGTACAATCAAAAATGACAAAAGAGATTAATTAACTAATATACCAGTTTCCGTAAATTTTCTTATGCAGATGGCCATTTCGACAACTCAAGTCTTGTCAAGTCAGATCATACAAAACCATTAGGAAAACATAAATTCTAAATATGTATAAAAATTTGAAGAAAACATGTTCCCAAAACAATTTCAATGGAAAGCCAAAATAAAGCCTTTGCATGAGGGATATAACAGATCTTGTAAAATTTGGATATTGTAATTTCTAAATGAATTCGGGTTTCGAACCAGCAACAAAGTACTAGACTGGGTTAGTAATTACTCACGGGAACTTACAACCAAAATGACGAAAAGATGCAGCTCAAAATTTCGGCCTAAGGGTCTTCTATCACAGAAGCTGATATAAAGAAGACAAAAATTATGTCAAAACGGATATGAGACAATTCGTTCACTCTTATATTGAATCATTCCGATTAAAAAAAAAGGTTAGGGAGAGTTCTCACATGCATGATAGGTTTTGAAGTTCATGTTGAAATATTACACAATTATAGCATTTTGATGATGTCAATATATGCTTCTATCGACCTTATTCAAATATCGACCGAGGACGAAGTCCGAGGTTGATATATGATTATGGTCGATAAAAACATTTATCATATGTTTAGTAATAAATACAGAAGTTTTGAATATGTGATACAGTGCATGAAGTTCATTCCGTATTCACACTATGACGTCATACCCTTTTATCGCATACCCTTTATCGCATGGCCTACCCTTTATCGCATGGCTAGCCCTG
The DNA here is from genome assembly GCA_002080025.1 of Modiolus philippinarum. Lineage (NCBI taxonomy): Eukaryota > Metazoa > Mollusca > Bivalvia > Mytilida > Modiolidae > Modiolus > Modiolus philippinarum. The sequence continues at coordinate 156,620 of MJUU01025115.1, forward strand.
TATCATACCCTTTTTCAATCTTTTTTTTCAATTTGACTTAAAAAAATGAGGGGGTAAAAAAATTAGGGGTTAAAAAAATTTTGGGGGTGGTAAAAATTTTTTTGGGGCGGGGGGGGGGGGGGGGTAAAAAATTTTGCTGAGAGTAATAAAAAAAAAATGTTTGGGAATGCAATTTTTCTGTGATCAAGGATCAGTTAAAAAAAAACTAGCAAACCTTTTTCCTTTACATGGTAGATTATTCCAACCACCTCCAGTCCTTTCCGTCCATTTTGAAATTTTCTTCTCTTGCCAATTTTTGACAGTATTTCTGGGATTAAGTAGTCCTCTGTTTAAATATATGATAAACTGTATAATACATGGCAAAATCCGTATCACATGCCGTATCATCCCTCGACCAATATCATCCCTTGGACCAAAGGCCCTCGGGCTGATATTGGTAACTCGGGATGATACCGCATGTGATCACGGATTTTGCCATGTGTTATTCCCTATGTATTGACCGATAAATAAAGACTACAGTCAATTGTTTTATTATAATTTAAAATTATTGAAAATTACAAAGTGAAGATTTCTTTAAGTAATTTTAAATCAATAGTGTCAACTAAAACACAACTTTTATTTGTTGTTGTAATATTTTATTGCCAAAAAATGACAAAAGAATTGGACAACAAGTTGTTTATTTGCAACAATAATAATGGAAAACAACACATAAACATGAAGAATCAGTAACATTTGCGTATTATTTCAATGAAATAAACAGCTAATCTCTATTCAAACTCTTTTACTATACTACTCGATCGTGGTATCATTAGTGTAAATATTATGAAGGGAATCACTCTTCCGTCATAATGACAGAAAAGGGTAACTGCAAGCATCTGGTAAACTGCAATTGTAGACAAAACAAACAATCTTATTTGCATTTAAAATCTCTACTGTTATTGGTCAATGGTGTGACATTTTGACTAATCTAAATTAAGTTCTATTGAACTTGGGGATTACCTTTCTTATTATTAGCAACGGTAAGTCTTTCAGCTGTACTATTGTTTATATTTAGATTCCAGGGTTTATTTTTAGAAATAACAACAAATCGTTCAGCAATTTACAGTTCAATCATGTGACATCTTCAAATGGACGAATGAGATCTCTTGTATAATATAAAATCATAATAAATAGAGATTATTACATGGCATTTTTCATATCACACCCTTTATCAGCCCTAGGTCCTTATATCAGCCCGAGAGCCGTTAGGCTCGAGGGATGATATATGACAGAGGGCTGATAAAGGGTGTGATGTGAAAAATGACATGTAATGATGTTTTTATCATATACTTCAACTATACTAAAAAAAAAACAATTGAAATATATTTTGATGACTTTGATATCTACATTTTTTCGGCAAATATATCAAAATGTAATGGAAAAAGTGAATTTTTAGTAAATAACCGGGACGACCAGAAAGTGACGTGAATAACTTTGGGTTGGCCTATTTGGTTAATACCGTGACGTCATAGTAGAATTTACTCTGTGGCGTCAAAATATCGAGGTTTTCTCAGTGACCAGTCGCCTGGATTTCTTCGTTCAAAATTATGGGCGTGTTACTAAACTGGTCCGCCGTTCCACAATGCTACGTTGTTGATCAGTCTTTAGCAACGTCTCGTAAAATCACGGGGTAAGAATCTTGACCTCGGGATTTTTAGCCGTCACCTGTTGTTAGTGTAACACAACAGGAGCCCAGTTTAGGCGTGTTACTAGCCTACCTTACAAATACAAAAAAAATATTGTGGGATCGTAATACGACCATTGCAGAACAACTTTTAATACCTGTATTTTTGTCAACTATATTTTTTTAATATGATAGTAGTTGGCATTTTGGCGGAAACACCCGAACTTGCATGTGATAAAGCCTCCGAATTGTGACGGAAAGGCATGTGATAAATTCCGGAAGTAAACTCGATAAAGCTTTATCAGCCCGCTTACTGTCCAATCACATCCTTTCAGTGATTTTCATTATAAAACACATGGTTTATCGTGAGGTGAAAAATAGCTTTTATTTAGTCTAAGTATATGATAATAACACTTATCTGCTGTATAGTTCCAGTACCACATAGAAAATTATACTGAAATAATATCCTTGACTTTCAATCAATATGATACTACAGTAGCCACAACGAAATTTGCCGCGACTTTTCTCGATAAGATNAGATGCCAAATTATCATGATTCTGTTAATTTATTTATTTATATGTTGAATAGTAAAATGGATAAAAATATGAAATGGCTTAGTGTTTGAAAAATATCTGCAAAATATCTAGAGTCTAGAGAGAACTGTTTCCCGCCAAATTTTGACATCTTCTATCTCAAAAATTCTAACATGGATTTTCAAAATTTTTAACTCATGTTGTTTTATTAGCAAAGTTCTTCAAAATAAAAGGTCAAAATTTTAGTTTTAATTACAAAATTTCTGACACACTTACTCCCTTAATCTTCTGCCCTCCTGATTATTAACATGATTAAGTGATCACCAAAACAGTGGAAGGGACATATAACTAATAATGTTCTACTTCTCTACCACTGTTTCTATTGATTTTAGTTAGTAGGATCCAGAATCCTACCAGTATAAATTAGGATATCTCAATTTCTCCTAGGAGAAATTGGAATTTCAATTTATACTGGATTAAATCCAGTACAAATCAGAATTCTAATTTATCCCAGTAGAAATTGGAATTCTAATTTGTACTGGATTAAATCCAGTACAAATCAAAATTCTAATTTGTCCCAGTAGAAATTAGAATTCCAATTTGTACTAGGAGGATTCTGGATCCTACTGGATTCCAATTTGTACTGTAACATATACATCTTATCAATATTCATTTTGAACTATTTTTTCTATCCTAATTTCTTTTGCTTTGAATTTGAAGTGTACACGATAACGGTTGTGTGAAAAATGATGCGTCTTCGCCACGGTCGTCCAAAATATGAATTTCTATGTCCCGTATTTCACATTTGGTTACAGGTAAGAAAATGGGTTTCGTAAATATATAGTTCCAATTATTGTAGTTAGTTGGGAAAATACGTCGCAATAGAGAATATATGTTATTGAATCCAGTGACACTCGTACACACGTTACAAAAGAAATACAGTTCTCGTCTATTTTTCTTGGTAGGTGAAATTTTTTGCTGTGTATAAAAATCAAGAAGAGCGATTTCCCATTTTCCTTCTAAATACAGCGGTTTACAAAGGTGAAATTTGAAATGGAAAGGCGTGTTTTCTGGGTAAAATGTATTGGATTGATCACTACGAATAAAAAGTATATGATTGTCATCCCCATTCATGTTAAGGTTTTTATATCCTTTTCTGGTATGTACTGGTTGTATTTTGACCCCCAACCTTGAAACTTAACAAGATAATGGAGTACACCGTGAATTCGTTTCTTTCTGATTATTTTTTCAACAATCCACAAACTGTTCGAATCTTTGTCAACCCGCTGCAGTTCTGATTCGTAAAAATTTCCCTTAATGAACTCGTCCCCATTAATATCAGATAATTTATACAGATTTATATTCTGACTTTTAAATCTTTGCACAACTTTAAAAACTTCATCCGTCCATTTTTGTCCATATGATCTGTCAAAAATATGCTTAGCGTGAGAAATACGGACCAAGGAACCTATTTTATATTTGTACTTGGTTCGATATTGTTTCTTTTTCTTCTTTTTGGTTTTCATCTTAATTATATCCTCACTGGTCTTTACCTTTCGCTTATCCTTTGATAGGTATAAATATGCCCAAATATCAGTCTCGTTTGATGGATTTACCGATGCGGGTGATATATTGTTTAAAGATCGGTGTGGTGTATTGTTGTAACTTTTTACAAATTTTTGCAATACATTGATATATCGATGTGTTCTTTTTTCTGTGAAGAACCTAAAAAAAACGGTTTTTCATGGTCTGAATAACACGTTCGGCATAATTAGCCTTGATTTCTTCATTTTGACTTACAAAATGTCGAACCCCCTTTTCCGCAAACAATTTTTGCGCGGGTTTGGACAGAAAACATTTATCTTTGTCAGTTCTCAATTTTTCGGGGTGCACATTTTCTAGAATTTTACGGAAAGCTTCTGTTACTTCAACTCCTGTTTTAGTCTTCAGCGGTTGCATCCACAAAAACCTAGAAAACACATCAATAACAACAAGTATGTACTTAAAACCATCGTTTTCTTTTGCGATATTTTGAACATCCATTAAATCAGCATCCCACAAATTAGAGATACCAGTTGTATACACTCGCAATCTTTTAAACGAGCGACGGGGAGTCTTTTGTAAAGAATAATTGTCCTGAGCATTAAGCCATCGTCTGATCTTGTGATAGCCTATTTTCTTACCATCCGCTTTCAATATATGATATAGCTTACTAGCTGAAGAGAAAGAACTTGGGTCTTCAACACTGTAATAATTTATCAACCTTTTTATCCATGACTCCCTGTGTGTACTCCCTTGAAATGAATATTAGAGAAAATAAATAGTTTAATATGACCCTGCATTTTAATTAGTTCTTGTGTGAAGACAAAATTGTATAAAAAGGGTATAGTATCTAGTATTTTAGGAAACATTTGTGAGTTGATATCATGGAAGAAACAAGTAGTGCAACAAGCACACAAACCACATGGCGTTTTATGGGACAGAATGTACCAAAAGCAGAAATTGTGTATTTTTGTCAAATCATTATAGTACTGATGATAGTCGTTGCAGCTCTTGTTAACATTTCAATGAAGAATGGTTATACAGAACTATGGATCAGTTTGTTGAGTGGGTGTACAGGATATATTCTACCCAATCCATCTATAAAGAAAGTTTAACCATAGGAAAATAAAAATTGTTTCCGGACAAATTCTAACATCACATCATCACGCATTACATCATCATGATCCACATTTTTTAATCCCCTAAGCAGATTAAGTATTCCCCATCATTAATCGGATTAAGTGTACCTCACTTTGATTTGCTTCATGCTTCATTTCACTGTGGATCCTCAGTATTATGACGTCACTAATCGGATATATAGATATTTATACCGTGTTCTACGAGAAACATGACACAGTGTCAGATTGATTTGTGTAAAGAAGCATACAACTGTGATTTCGAACAACTGTCCACAGACTTGTTCAAGAGAGAAGCTATCTGTTTTATAGATAAAGACACCCGAATCTATGTAAAGAAAGCAGGGAAAAGACAGCAGGAGACCACCATCACACTGGTTTTGAAAAGAAAGAAAATCGTTATTTCAAGAGACGTGTGGGTAAAGCTGTGCAACCTTAAAGAGAGCATTCTGTTCTTACACTCATTTATAAACGAACATTAATTATGTCTTACATGGAGAAGAAGCTTTTATCTACAGTTTTGGTATTTTCACTGGCTGAGTTACTTGCAATTGATGAGCAGATACAACAGAAAAAGACCGAGACCTGTAATGGATGTGAAGTTGATCACCCAAGCCAGCACAGACACGAATGTTTGATGAACAGTGAAGAAGAGCACCTGAATAGACATTTTGAGGAGGTTTACAACTCTTTCAGACTGATTGATGTGTTGAGGAAATTCAGTGAACACGTGCAAAAGGTCAATGTTTCACAGGTGACAGTGTGCAATTACTTTCTTCTCATAGTGATCATTCTAGATAGATTACATTCTACTAGCACAAAAGAGACCGTGTTTCATGTACTTGAGAGAAAAGCGAAAAAGATGTGAAGTTTTAGCTTACAAGACTGTTTTTGTTCATATTGACTATGTTTTTTTTATTTTGATAATGTTTGTACATAACTATTGCATGTATTTTTTTCAAATGTAGACTTTAATAAAAAAGATAATGCAATGATATATTTCTTTTTTGTTGTTTTATCGATATTGGTATCCCTGCTGAATGAATGATAAAACTCTAGAAAATATATTCTCTCTTTCTTAATTTCCAGAGTAATATCATACATTACTACCACCTTTAGGTATAAAATGGTTTTATCTGGTATTTTGACTCAAAATCACACTGAAACGATGTCCGGTGAACACACAGATCAAACTCTCTTACCTCTGTATTCTCCTTGCTCCATAATTTTGGTCGGTCCGAGCCAAAGTGGTAAGAACATGTTAACTTTCCGAATAATCAAGGAAACAAGAAACATGTTTACTAGACCACCAGTTAAAATCGTATATTGTTACTCGGTCTATCAGGATCTCTTTGCAAAAATGGAAAAGGAAATTAATAACATAATATTTCATGAGGGATTACCTACTGCAGAAGAAGTAGATTCTTGGTCTGAATGCAGAGAGCATATGCTTTTGGTTCTTGACGATTTATTAGCTTCAGCTTCAAATAACCTAGATATTATGAATTTATTCACTATTAAGGTACATCATCAAAATATTAGTACAATATTTTTGACACAAAATCTATACCACTCCCCTGGAAAATTCATGCGAACTATATCACTGAATGCAACATGCATTATTTGCTTGAAGAATCAAAGAGATCAACACCAGTTGACCGTTCTTGGAAAACAAATACTACCAGGTCAGTTGAAGTATTTTTTGTCTAGTTACGAGCAGGCCGTGAAGAGAAAATATGGCTACTTACTTTTAGATTTGTCGCCACACACAGAAAAAAAATACTTATTAAGGACAAACATCTTCCCCGGAGAAGACACGATTGTATACCTTCCGAAATGAGTAAGCAGGTTTTGAAACACGCTAGCTTCTTGTCCCTACTGGCATCTGCTGATGATAATCAGAGGTTAGCCATGATAAAAACTATGAATGATGAACAGTTTAAAGTCTTGGTTGAGTGTATTTACAATATTCTGTTTGGGAGTATAACACTGTCACCACAGTATAAAAAGAAGCTTTCACAACACAAAAAGATCATTCGTCAAATAACAGAGCGTGACATTTCTCGTCAGCGTCGTAAACGAATTCTGTTGAAGCATCGTGAAATTTTACCAACAATTCTAAAAATTGTACTCGCTCATTTGAAGGAATAATATGGCTCGAGAAATGATTCTAATTCCAAAGCATAAATATGAAGCCGTCTTACAAAAGAAAGAAGATGATATGGATAACCAGGAAAATACTTCAACTTCAGTTGAAACCCATAACAATGATTCAAAAGTGCAAGACCAAACAACACACAACGGCACAGCAGATAATCTAGAAAACTTGATAGAAATTACCATCCCGAAAAAATATAAAGACCGAGCGAAACGACTCCTTACATATTTACAAAGAAAGCAATCTATTTCTTGGAATGAACACGGTGAAGTCAGTTTAGAAGGAAAAGTCATCCTTAGCAATCATATCATTGACTGGATTCGTGACATTATTGTACCCACTGACAAAAGGAAACCACCAAAAGGGATTGACATTTTCTACAGATATCTTAAGTCAATACATATACCAATGAGTTTGATTTCAAATTCCAAAAGAAAAACATTTTTACATTCCGATACTTCTGATAATGACAGTGATTGTGACAACGTTGATAACGTTGGTGACAAGCTGAAAGATGAACTGGTTACAGACAATTTACCAACAGCAAACAAAGCACATGAAAAACATTTATATGTTGAAAGAGACTTGCGTTCTTTATTTCCACCAAAAAAGAAAATAAAATGGCTAAGATTTACATTATAAATTATGTGTATATATATATTTTTTTCTAATATTTGATACTCAAATAAATATTTGTTTTTAATTTATATTTGTAGTTTGTTACTTTTTTCCCTTGTTTTGTAAAAAATTCTGTTCCCAATCTCAAGTACAATAATAGTTCAGTTAGTACCAGATGTATGTTACACGAGAATATTGCAGACTAAGGGAGATAATACAAACACACATTTGCAGCACTCGATTCACTGGTCTGATGGACCACTATCATTGATGACATATATTATTCAGTTTGAAATTTCATCAATTTATGTCTCTTCATATTCCACAAAAGGTGTTGGAGGATAACTCATTGCAAACGTTTCAGGAGTTTGAATGTTACAAATCGCTAGCTTGACAATCTATGTCTCTTATCTACATTATACATTGTTATGATTGAATTCTGCAGATGACCATTTTGACAACTTATAAAATAATGATTCTAACACTTTAAAATGATGGGCACTTACTACAATTAAAAGAAATGATGTGCTGGTTAACAGGATAAAAAAAAATTAGGTGTCCCTCATCGGGTTAAAAAATGTGGATTCTTTTTAACCCGATTAAGAATGAGCTATACTTAAGCGGCTTAAAAAAATGTGGATTCTTTTTAAGCCGATTAAGATTGGGGAATACTTAAGCGGCTTAAAAATTGAGGTACAGGGATAAAGATTATCGGCTTATAGAATTAGCCGGGGATCATGGGATTACCTGGGGATTATTGGATTAATTCTATTGTTCAGGGATTAACTTAATCTTGCTCCTCATGCTCCCACTTTCGTGAGCCCATTTTATACTACTGTCAGGAACTCCGACTTATAGTGGAATATCATCGACAGGATATGAAATTTCATGCAATCGATAACCGGTTCTGTTCTGATCAGGGATTAATCTTGATGATGACGATGAAAATTTCCGTCCTTGTTTTGGGGTACCAAAACTAGGTAAAATTCAATACAAGGGAGATAAGGGCATGTCCTTCATATTATTCTATGAAACCCTCCTCACAAGTCCTCCACTTTTGGAATAGAACTCTTAAATATATTATGAAGAAGCTTTCTAAACTTTAGTGGTTTTCGAGATACGAATTCTCGTGTAATTGAAGGCGGAAAAGGGTCCGGTCAAATACCAGTAAGAAGGACTGACTGGACCTATTTGAATAGATATATACCACCTAAAACAAACAACATGTATTTGTAAAATTGAAGTGTACTTATTATTTTTAAATATATAATAATAATAATAAAAATAGAAATAATAATAATAATTTATAATTAAAGAGACTACTGATGCACACACTTCAGCTTCGTGTTTAGATCTTTTCATTTACATGACGAAAATGGACGTTTGAAATCTAAGCTGTATGACAAACGTGATGATTTTAACTTCCCAACTGTGAACTTTCCCTTTCTGAGCAGCAATATACCTACCTCTCCAGCCTATGGAGTGTACATTTCACAGTTGATTCGTTACTGTCGGGCATGCAGTTTTTATAGTGACTTTTTAATTAGAGCAAAAACACTGTCCCAAAAGCTGCTTAGTCAGGGATTTGTTCAGCCTTAGTTAGTTTCATCCCTTCAGAAATTCTATGGCCATCACCATGACATCATTGACAGATATGAAGTGTCTGTGTCCCAAATGAAAACGGACATTTTCAGCTAAATTTCACATCTTCACGGATTAGACTCAACCCTGGATTGACTCACTGATAGTGTGACGGGTGCCGCTAGCGGAGCAGGACATGCTTACCTGATGTCACTCCCGGTTTTCAAGGGAGTTCACACTATGAGTGCCTTACTTATTAATGTTATCTTTTTATTTCCGTGCATTGTAGCTGTCTCACGTCCTTGTTTTGTCTTTGTTTTTATCTGTTACCGTTTTTGCCATGTCTTTGGACTTCAATTTTTGTAGTCGTCGCTTCTCTTGTTCCTTCGGTATTCTACTGCCGTTGTTTTAATACATCACAATTCTTTAACAAAATTTTAATTGACCAAAAACAATTGACATGAAGCGCTACAAATTTAATATAATTGAAACGATGGACTCTTTGATTAAGGATTTTAAGTTGGTGGGGTGCAATTACCGAGCATTGACTTGAATAAAGTGACCATTTTTTACACACTTGACATTTTATTATTGCAATACATTTTACTTCTACATAACACCCTTGAAAATTAGATAATGTTGTTTCATCAGCATTGAGTAGTAACTGAGTGAGTGTTACGCCGGACTTCTGTCTTATCCCTGTATTATTTACTTAGAACAATATATAAATCATCGGAATAAAAGTCATTTAGCAAGTTAATGTTCTTTATATGATATAAGGAACCCAGGACGGACAATTGTTATCTTTCACGGATGTTTCCTTCAGTTCAAATGAAATTTTCTTTATGGCGCAATGGAACTTCAAGATTTTATAAAAAGTAAAAGGTCAAGGATTGAAACAGAATAAATATCATATTTGGATTACGTCCTGTTCGTCATTTTCGCAACATCATCTGAGTAGTTTTCAAAGAATACGAGAAACCTCTGAACCCATACCAGTGAGTACCACGTCCTGGCCGTAAACCTTTTCCATTATGTCTGTATTCACCATTCAAGTTAGAATATCCAAAATCTCCCGGATACCACCATGCCCCTCCGTAATTGTCTTCACTTGCACAGCTATCTGAGCGTCCATCATTGTTTTTGTCGATTGTTGTGAAACGACTACCGTTGCTATATTTCATGCTGTTACCTGTAAAAATGGTAAAAGTTTAGAAAGTTGCTCCTATGTGATAAAAGGGATCATCAGCAACCCACAGCTGTTGATTAAAAAATATGTTCAGGTGTGCATCACGAGTTGGTTGACCAATGACGTATAGTCCTTTTCTGTTGAACCTCCGAAAACCGGCCTCTGTCGGGACCAAAGAAATCGGTCAGTTTTAAGAGGTTCCGGTTTTTTGGAGGTTCGGAAATCCGGTCTTTTCAATCCAATTATCAATGCCAAAAGTGTAACATATGATTTGGTTTAGTCTGTGAGTTAACCATTTCAGTATATTTTCCTGCATTCTTGTAAATTTCAGGTATAAAGTCAGTAGTCTGTTGAAATACAGGTATTTATCAATGAAAATGGCGAGAGATTTGTGATATGTTGAATCAAATATGATCGATTTTATTGTCCACGAAAAAAATCGTCCGGTTTTCAGAGTTTACTTTTAGAAGACACAATACGTTTGGGATCTATCTATATGGCCGGAATTCGGAATTCGGAGGGGCCGGTATTCACAGGAAAATCTAACTTATTTATATAGGTAAATATCCGGACCGAAACATATCGTTCGGTTTATAGAGGGATCCGGTTTTTGAAGGGGTCGGTTTTCGGGAGTTCCACTGTACAGGTATGAGCTATACCTACAGTCAATAGGGGTAGTAACAACATTATCGAACAGAATTGTGAAGAGCCAAAGTACAAGAGGCAAAAAGACAAAGCAGGATTGAAAAACACCGAGAAAATTGTCGACGGAAACGATCCTGACTTGGTACAGGCATTTCAAAAGAAATGGTGGTGGGTTTAAAGGGTTTATGTAGCGCCAGCCCTCCCTCCCCTTCTATTGCGGTTGTGTCCGATAGCAACTCAACAGCAATTGCCATTGACAGGGCGTAAAACAGTGAAATGTTCATTCCAAATGATGTTGTGAAAGATTAAGTGGGGGTTGAAGAATATTTCTTTTCCACTTCCATGCATTGATTTCTTATCCGGATTGAAGACACGAAAATGCATCCTCCGTTCTAAAACTGAAATCAGTATAAGGACCCGGGGGATAAATGAGTTTTCGAAAATGCCTATGGTCACCAAAACAATATAAACATTCTTGCAACTTGGTACTGACAGTTTTACATGTGTCTTGATCTAGCATTATCGGACTGGAATTGCTAAACTTTGGACATATCCCTGGATATGACGCCAGAATTTTCGTATTTATGTCAATGGTGTTTAATCTAATAAATTGCAATTTTCATGTTATTAACTTTAAAAGCACTTGATAGAATCACGTCTATATAAATTATATTAAGGATGTTTGCTGGTCATGTTTATGTATTTCTGTCAGAGTTTCGGACTTCTCTGGTTTTATCCATTAAAAAACT
>MJUU01025115.1:175236-212323 GCA_002080025.1 Modiolus philippinarum
AAAACAAGTAGATGATATTTCAAACTGTCGTTCCAAGTATGAACTGTAATTCTTTAATATCGGCGGATCCAGACTTGCCTTCAATTAAGATTCCAGAAAAAAGAGGAGTTCCAGGCATTTTTTTTTGTCAGTTTAGCCCAAATTTTGCATGACATTGAAAAATAATGTTCCAGAAAAGTGGGGTTCAAACTGGAACCACACCCTTCCCCATAATCCGCCAATGTGGTAATTATTTTGTATCAAACTTAATCATAATTAGAAATACACGTGTAATCATCCAAATACACTGAATTGGTTTGGGACTTGATTAACTTTTTAATGTATAAAAAGGACTATAAACTCACTCACAGTACAATTAACAATGTCGACATTGTATAAAATGAATAACCGTTGAAAATACAAAACGTGTAATTGCAAAAAGATAAAAATTCAAAAAATGCCAATAAAGTCACCAAACAACACCGTGTTATAAGCTAGAAATGTTTTCGTTTGTTTTTCAATTTAAAGTAAAAAGGGCATTAAAAATGTGCATCAACATATTTGCAAATCATATTTTGCCACTGTCTTTTAAAGTTAAATGTTTTTGAAGTTTTATGAAAGACTTACCTTCCCCGGTTTTAGTATTCCACCAATTACTCCCTCCTGTAACTTACCCTCTCCTGTAACATTCCTAATTATAATATCTATCGCCAATTTCACAGCAGTATTCACACTTTTTTTACTATTTCGTCAATAAAAACTTTAATAGCCTTTTGCATTTCAGTGATATCTAGGTCTGCAATCAGCGGTGCTTTGTCGTAGGTCAACATTTGCATCGATACTCCTTTACAATGTTTCCCGGAACAGGTTTCACCACTGGACATGTTCAAACCAACTAACGAAATCAGAAGAACAATAAAGTAACCCATTCCAACAGTTGGACTATTCAGGTACACAAACAAGGCGAATTTGTGTCGGATCTAGAAAAATAATTACTAATTTATTTTATTATCTAAATCTTAATAAAAGTAACTATATATGTATCTATTTTATGGAAAATGGATATTTATCTTCTACAAAAAGTATCAATTACATCTTATACGTACAATTGAAGATAATTGATGTTGTATTACATCGTTATTTTCAGTTTCTAAATTAGATGCTACGATACAAGCATTGGCATTCCAAAATATACAATGTCGTGTATATCGTCAAGTTTCTTGTTATACACCAATTGCTCAAAATCGAACCAACCCACGTCAAACTAGAGAAACAGGTTATCTTTAATGGACTTGTTCCAAGGGACATTTTCCATGTAGTATTGTATTTAGAACATAGTGTCCGAACAGTTGTACATAAAACAACGCCAGTAGAATGTCGAAGTAACAAGGGATGTGATACCACAAAAATCAAAGTTCATAGACATGGCAAAAACGAGAACACAGAGAAACAACGACAGAATAATGACACGAAAATAAAACAACGACATAGACAAAAAGCACTTATCGTGTGAACTCCCATGAATACATCAGGTGCTACGGGAGCATGTCCTACTCCACTAGCAATAAACTGGGCTCCTGTTGTGTTACACTGGCTACGCTTGGAGACACTAACGATCGTAGCATTGTGGAACGGTGGACCAGTTTACGCTAGCGGCACCCATCTCACTATCAGTGAGTCAATCAAAGATTTAGTCAAATCCATGAAGACGTGAAATCTAGCTGAAAATGTCCGTTTTCATTTGGGACAGACACGTCATATCTTTCAATAATTTCTGGACGGATGAAAGTAACAAAGATGAACAAGTTCCTGGCATAGAAGCTTTTTGCTCTATTAAAAAAATCACTGAATAAACTGCATATTCGGCAGTGACGAATCAACAGTGAAATGTACACTCCAATGGCAGTTAACAATTAGGAAGTGAAAATCATCACGTTTGTCATAAAGTTTATGTGGCGTTCATATGGGAAGTTTAAATCGAAAATAAACAAGAATCGTGTCCACACGTTATTTTCCAATGTTTTTATTTTATATGCACGGAAGAGACGTCAATTATTGAAATGCGCATCTGCAGAATCAAATTTAACAGTAACTTCGGTACTTTGTTATTTCTTAATTCGAATTGGAATGTTCACACGTAATTCGAATTGAATTCGCATAAGCCAATTCGAATTAGCTTAATTCGCAATTGAAAACGATTCGTGTCCTAACGTCATCACAGAGCGAATTGCAATTCCTATTGCAATACAAAACGTGTCCGAACGTCAGTTAACGTTGATGCGAAATTGACATTTACAAAGCTAATAAGACGATTCAAATTGGAATGCTCATTTAAATTCGAATATAGAAAATAGCGTGTGGACACGTTCACCCTTTAATTCGAATTCAATTCGAATTCAATTCGCATTAAACGTTGACTAATTCGCTTTGCTCGATTTGTATTAACGTCAACTGACATTCGGACACGAAGGACTAATGTGGTATTAATTATAATTATTAGAATTCTTATACATTTATCCAGTACTTGAATCGATTTTCAGGGCTACAGAGCCAACGGGGAGCACCCCGTTAGATGGATAGGGGTATGTCCTTTCTATTCGGGTGGTAAGGTCATAATACGGAAAGCTTGGCCAGCCATGAATTATTGTAGCAAAACTAAGCGGAGAATGCCTAACTCCAAGCAAACTTAAGACCCCTTTTATATTACTCGATCAAACAGCTGACTCTTTGGAGTCGCGTACAAGGCTAAAATGCCTGCCCCTGCCCATTTCCCCTTTTTTCAATGTCAATCAAAACTCATTCACCAATTGTTCCGTTCACTTAATTTCTATTTTCACTTAATTTTTTAATTGATTAACCTGTACCCGTCCTGAAATACTGCTCACTAGCATTAAAGTCTAACTAAATATTTTGATCAATCTTAAGCGATTGCGGTGGTGATGCTTATTTTTAATGGATAATGTCAAATTTGGGGTGGTAAAAATTTGCAGTAGCAGCGGTGTGGAAGAGAAGAGACACACAAAACATGTTCACAAAAATAATTTATATCGAAAAAATAACACACACCGGATTAGGAGATGGGAAGGGGCAAAAATCCGCGATTTGTAGCCGGATTTGGTAGCATATACCTGGAAGAAACACATAACAGTTTAAATTTTATGATATACATGTATATTAGACTGAAGATAACAATATTGCAGTTGACGACCTTTCTGGCAAATCTATAATTTCCGTGAGGTAGATTTTCGACATTTGTACTTCCTTTCATCTTGTATGCGTTATTAAGACACTTAGGCTATACTGATAAATCTGCTTCATATGTTGAAGTATTTCGACTGAAACATAAAGCATCATGATATTACAAGTAAAGGTAGTGTGACAACATAAGCTCCATCTTTAACGAACACCACTTTTTGAACTGAGTAAGTGCAACTATTCTGCATTATTTCATTTTATTTTGCTAAAATCTGTATCATCCTGAAGTCGGTTTATTGGTATTGTAGTGCGGCCATGTTTGAACAACAGGATAAAATGCATCACCGGGACAGGCAGTTGTCCCAACATCACGATGTCCATATAAGCTATAGTTATTCTCTATATATCCCATTTGTACTCCACACTTTATTAGCGCTTTGACTGCTTGCTGAGATTTGTTGTTCGGGATATGGTCCATAAAATTTCCAATGAAAGATGCAGCTAGTCCCACACTATTGTAGTGTTTAGTATGTGCTCCTTCTCGTTGAAAGCCTCTACCTTCATATACTCGACCGTCCTGTCCTACCAAAAAACTGTAACCAATGTCGTAGTATTCTGAAAATCATGAAAAACAAATAATTATTTTTCAAATTCTTTACAAGTTTGTTAACTGGAATTAATATTATTAAAACTATAGATAAAAGGAAACACCTACAATGGCCGAAAATCACAATTACATGCCACAATTAACTGGAGAACTGCACAAGAAAAAAAAAAGAAATACAAAAGGAACTCAGGATAGCCGGACTTGGTACCGGCACTAGCCAAAGCCAGCGGTAGGGTTAAACCGGTTTATATCCAAACATCTCCGTTTCCTATAGTATAACATACAAACAAATAAAAACTCCAAGACCACTATCTTTTAAAGAAAAGAATAAGACAAAATGTAATTTTGAAAGATGGATCAGTCTGTTTTAAAAATGTACCATATTGGAGTACGTTTCCTGGATCAAGCTTATACTTGAAATTGGTTGGATTTCAGAAAGATATATCATTTTATTGTTATTTACATGAATGAAAATGAAGGATTAAAAATAACTAATCATTTCCCGAACCCAGAAATTATTGTGACTATTATAAATTGTTTCATAAAATAGAATATTTGTTTCAACCCTCATCTTTGCCAAGTTAAAGGGGTACTTTTAGATAACTGTACCCGTTTCATAATTCAGACACTAAAAATAGTACCTATAACGCTATAATTTTTACCTGCGTCACCAACGGTGACCGCAGGTCTGAGAGCCGATTGACTTCGTAAGTCCGTCCGCCACACCTTGGGTTACCAAGTTTGTGTTACCTGAAACTCAAAACACCTGAAACTTTGCACAGCTATTTTGGACACATGGAAGATGTGCACCTTATCTTATGGTGAGTTTTGAAAAAACAAATGTCCAATTTATCTTTTATTGAACTTCGTAATTTTTTCATCAAATTTGAACATTACGGTACTAAGTTTGTGTAATCTGAAACTCTGACACCAGATACCTGATGCTTTTGAAACAGTTATTTTGAGCACATTGAAGATATGCATATTCCCTTTTGGTGATTTTTGAATAAAAATATCGAATTTACTTAGTCATTACAGTACCTGGTTTGTGTAATCTGAAACATTCACATCTCTGACTAAAAACCTGTGAAAGTATTCACTATTGTTTGAATATACTGACGATGTGAGCCTTCCCTTTTGGCCAGTTTTGATTTAAAAATATCAAAGGACAGGGTGCGATAAGGGCCTGATTTGGCCCTAAATTTCAGTGATTTTTTAAGTTGCACCTGGATATTTTCTTTAATGTTAGTTTGAAAGTTCAGATACCACTTAAAGAAAAAATACAAAATTTAGAACCCATGACGTCACAATAGGTACAGTTCTGACGTCATGTTGAAGCTACTTTTGAATGTATTCAAAGAAATACAAGGAATTTGGCATATTTTCGAACGGTTTTTCTAATCGGAAATATAGAGCACATTCAAGAACCAATTAGATATTTTACCAAATTGTTACTACAGATGCATTGGACCTCCCATATGAATATTTTTGTGGTTCTTGCCTGTGCTCTATGTTTCCTCTGAAGAAAAAGTAGTCAGAATGAGTCAGATTTGCCATTTTTTTTAGAAAATGTGCAATTTGTCCCATTTTCTACACTGAAAAAACTCTGTAATCGTACATCAATACTTAAGTAATCTTCCTTTTAACTGTCAACCTATATCCATAGAACATTTCAACAAAAAATAATGTGAATTTAAGCAAACTGATTTTTGAGGCCAAATAAGGCCCTTACCGCACCTACTCCTTTATCCGTTATTGAATTCATCCTTTATTTCATCATATAAAATCATCATGGTACTCAGTTTGTGTCCAGAGACATTGCAGAGTTTTGAATGTCTTGATCATGGGCAGCTATTTTTGAATTTTTGCATTGCTTTAACATATTTACTCATAAAGATATAAAGTATGTGTTTATTTGAAAATCTGGAATAGTTTTTTTACCTTTGCTAAAGTCATATGGAAGTTTTCCTTTCATGCTTTGTTCAACTTTTTTTGCATTTGGTTTTGTTTTTTCGTTCTTCTTTTTTCATCATCACTTGGCGTCCGTCGTCAGTTTTTCACTTTTCACATTTTCATCTTCTCCTCTGAAAAACCACTGAAGCAAATTCAACTAAACTTTAGAGGAATAATGTACGGAAGGTCCTTTACAAAGATTGCTCATTTCGTTCCAATCTGATAAAAAACATGGCCACCCGGGCCGAACATAGGTTTAACATTAGACCCTATGGGAAAATCACATTTTCATCTTTTCCTCTGAAACCACAGAAGCAAATCCCACCAAACTTTACAGGAATGATGCACTAAGGGTTCTTAACAAAGATTGCTCATTTCGTTTCAATCCGATAAAAAAATGGCCACCAGGGCCGAACATAGGTTGAACATAGGACCCTATGGGATAATTACATTTTTATCTTCTCCCCTGAGTTCAACCAAACTTTACAGGAATGATATACTTAAGCTCCTCAATAAAGATTGCTCATTTCGTTCCGATCCGATAATTAACTTGGCCGCTAGCACGGAACATAGTTTAACATAGGGCCCTATGGGAAAATCACATTTTCATATTCTCCTCAGAAGCCACTGAAACGAAATTCAACCAAACTTTACAGGAATGATGAGTGGAAAGTCCTAAACAAAGATTGCTTATTTCATTCCAATCTGATAAAAAAAAATATGGCCGTCAGGGACGAACTTAGGTTTAACATTGGACCCTATAAGAAATCACATTTTCATCTTCTCCTCTTTCACCACTGAAGCAATTTAATCAAACTTTAAAGTAATGATGTAGGGAAGGACCTTTACAAAGATTGCTCATTTCGTTCCGATTCAATAAAAACATGGCCACAAGGTCCGAACTTAGATTGAACATTGGACCCTATGGGGAAATCACATTTTCATCTTCTCCTCCGACGCCACTGAAGCAAATCCAACCAAACTTTACAGGAATGTTGTACTAAAGGTCCTTAACAAAATTGCCCGTTTCGTTCTGATCAGATCAAAAACATGGCTGCCAGCAAGGAACATAGTTTAACTTTGGACCCTATGGGAAAATCACATTTTCATCTTCTCTGAAGCAACTGAGGCAAATTCAACCAAACTTTGCAGGAATGATGTACTTAAAATCCTCAACGAAGATTGGTCATTTCGTTACGATCCGATAAAAAACATGGCAACCAACACGGACCATAGTTTAACATAGGACCCTATGGGAAAATCATTTTTTTCCTCTTCTCTTCTGAAATCACTGAAGCAAATGCAACCAAAATTCACCAGAATGATGTATGGAAGGTTCTTTACAGAGATTGATCATTTCTTTCTTATCTGATAAAAGATTTGACAGCAAGAGCCAAAATAAAGTTTAACATTGGACCCTATGGGAAAATCAAATTTTCATCTTCTCTTCTGAAACCACTGAAGCAAATTCAACCAAACTTTGCTGGAATGATGTACTTAAAGTCCTTAATAAAGATTGCTCATTTCGTTACGATCCGATAGAAATCATGACTGCAAGGGCCGAACTAATGTTCAACATTGGACCGTAAGGGAAAAATTACATTTTCATCTTCTCCTCTGAAACAACTGAAGCAAATTCAACCAAACTTTACAGGAATGATGTACTAAAGGTCCTTTACAAAGACTGCTCATTCGTTACGATCCAATAAAAACACGGCCCCTAGCACGGAACATAGTTTAAAATCATAACCTATGAGTAAATCATCCTTTTCATTATCTTATTTGAAACTATTCAAGCAAATTTAACTAAATTGCATTGGAATGATGTATGAAGGTCCTTTGCAAAGACAACTGTTTTCAATAGGATTAGACAAAAACATGGGTACAAATGGAGAACATAGCTAAACATTAGACCCCATTGTAAAAAACATCATTTTTGATCATGCATGGCATAGAAGCATTTTGTCAGGTGAGCGATAGAGGCTCAGCCTCTGAGCCTCTAGTGTCTATTACAGTACTGGTAATAGAATTGACCTTAATAGTAACTCAATTATAAATTGCATTTGAAGAATGTTTTGGAAATAAGGTAAATGAATACTTGTTTGAATTGGCAAAATTATCAATGACAATGATTCAGATAGTTTTAAATATCAAAATACCGAAGTTACTGCCAATTTATTTTCTGCATATGCGCATTTCGACAACTTATGTCTCATCAGTGCAGTTAAAACCAAAACATTTGGAAGTCCATTAACCAAAACGTGTAAAATCTGATGGAGAACAAATAACCAAATGGGTCTAAATAGGAAAGCCACAATTCAGTTAAGGACAGAGCTATGAGGGAGATACTCCTTAGTTTTAAACAAAATTTGGTAAAATTTAGATATTGCAAATTTAAATAAAATCGGTTTTTGGGTCAGCACCGAAGTACTGACTACTGGGTTGGTGAATACCGTCGGGGACAAACAGTCCACCAGCAGAGGCATCGGCCCAGTGGTAATAAATATCAAAATAGCGAAGCTAAAGCATTTTTTCAGTTGAACATGAGTGGCGGTGACGCAGATCCACACATGTAATCGTTCTTGCTTTCTTATCATTTATTTTGTTCGGTATTTATTTGCAATACACTTTTCTTTATGTCGTTCATTTCGTAAAAATCAAAATTACTAAACGACAGAACGTATAGACACGAAGGGACAACAGAGAATGAAATCAATGACAAGAAAACTGAAACTTGAACGCTAAACGACATAAAAGAATTTGGAATGCTAAACGACGGGTACAAAACAGATAATCTGCAAAATAAAAATGTAATCTTTAACTGCAACAACAAACGTTCAAATGCAAAACGACATCAACAACAAATAAGTTTGAATACTAACGGCATATACAAAAACAAGAGAAGAAAGCATTCTAAATCAAAACAACACAAAAAAAAGTTCAAATACTAAACAACAACAATAAAACAAAGAAGTTTGAATGATATATGACGACAACTACAAACTAGAGGCTCAGAGACTGAGCTTGTATCGCTCACCCGACAAAATGCTGAACAGCATGGGTTTCGATGTTCTGTATGGTGGCCATGTTCTTGTCTGATTGAAATGAAATGAGTACCTTTGTGAAGAATCTTCCATACATCATTCCTATAAAGTTTGGTTAAATTTGCTTCATTGGTTTCAGAAAAGTTGATGAAAATGATGTTTTTCCCATAGGGCCAATATTAAATATAAGTTCCGCCCTGGTGGATATGTTTTTTGTCATATCAGAACAAAATGAGCAACCTTTGTAAAGGACCTTCCATACATCATTCCTGTTTAGTCAAGTTGAATGTTCTTCAGTGGTTTAAGAGGAGTTGATGGAAATGACCTTTTCCACATAGGGTCCAATGTTAGATGTAAGTTCCACGCAGGCGGCCATGCTTTTTGTCAGATCAGAATGAAATGAGCAATCTTGTAAAGGACCCTCCATATGTCATTCCTGTAAAGTTTGGTTGAATTTGCTTCATTGTTTTCAGAAGAGTTGATGAAAATGATGTTTTCCCATAGGGTCCAATGTTTAATATAAGTTCCCCTCTGGCTCCCATGTTTTTTGTCGGATTGGAACGAAATAAGTAGTCTTTGTAAAGTACCTTCCATACATCATTCCTGTAAAGTTTGGTTGAATTGGCTTCAGTGATGTCAGAGGAGTTGATGAAAATCAAGTTTTTTTGTTCATAGAGTCCAATGTTAAATATAAGTTCCACGCTGGCGGCCATGTTTTTTGTTGGATCGGAATAGAATGAGCATTCTTTGTTAAGGACTTTCCATACATCCTACATTTATAGTTTAGTTTAATTTGCTTCATTGTTGAAGAAAATGACGTTTTTCCCATGGGGACCAATGTCAGTATAAGTTCTGTGTTAGCAGTCATGTTTTTTGTCGGATCAGAATGATATGAGCAATCTTTGTAAAGGACCTTCCATATGTCATTCCTGTATGGTTTGGTTGAATATGCTTCAGTCGTTTAAGAGGAGTTGATGAAAATAATGTTTTCCCCTAGTTCCCAATGTTAAATATAAGTTCCGCGCTGGCAGCTGTGTTTTTAGTCGGATCACAATTTCTGTAAAGTTTGGTTGAATTGGCTTCAGAGGAGTTGATGAAAAGGATGTTTTCCCAT
This sequence comes from Modiolus philippinarum, assembly GCA_002080025.1. Taxonomy (NCBI): domain Eukaryota; kingdom Metazoa; phylum Mollusca; class Bivalvia; order Mytilida; family Modiolidae; genus Modiolus; species Modiolus philippinarum. Next base: position 185,129 of record MJUU01025115.1, read on the forward strand.
AGGATTCAAAGTTAAATATAAGTCCCGTTCTGGAGACCATGTTTTTGTCGGATCGGAACGAAATAAGCAATCTTTGTAAAGGACCATCCATACGTCATTCCTGCAATGTTTTGTTAAATTTGCTTCCTGTGGTTTCAGAGGAGTTGATGAAAAGGACGTTTTTTCCCCATGGGGTCTAAAGTTAAATATAAGTTCCGCGCTGGCAGCCATTTTGTTGAATGGGAAAGAAATGAGCAATCTTTGTAAAGGACTTTCCATACATCATTCCTGTAAAGTTTGGTTGAATTTGCTTAGGTTGTTTCAGAGGAGCTGCTGAAAATGTGAAAAGTTAACAGATGGACGGACGACGGACGCCAAGTGATGTCAATAGCTCATACTGACCCTTTCGGTCAGATGAGCTAAAAGGAAGATTACAGATTAAAGAAGAACAACAAAACGAAACGACAACTACATGACAATTTTGGCATTATAATATACAAACTGAATTTGTAATAATAAGTTCGATAATTCATTAAAGGAATTCAAAATATTTTGATAGGTCATATATGGGTTTCTGTAGAAATAAGAATTCATTTAGAAAAAAAAAATAATAAAACAAAAAAGAATATTCTTACTTACGCCTTCCGTCCATGTGGTAATTCTGGATTCCTTTCATCGAATTTACACAATCTAGAAAAGAATGACATTCATGTCCAGCAGTGTGGTGGATGAAAAAGAAAGGAACTGGATCATGTAGCTTGGATGGATGTATTGGTCTTCGTGCACCCCAGCTGTCACGTGATACAATTGAAATATCTGAACAGTAACCTGCATCATATTCTGTAAATATAAATATAAGATTTCTTAAACATTGTCTTCCCTGAAAAATCTTTGTCTTTACCTTTAGTGATTTTGGCGCGAGGCATTTTTGTGTTATTAGTCCTCCATGGCATGTTTCAATTTTTTTATTTTATTTGTTTAAACGAATTGAATTATTTACAGTGTCGACGCTGTATTTAATTATTCTAATGTACCTGTGCCATTGCAAAATCAGCAAACTTAGTAAATGAGGCAATATTAGATTGAGTAGTCTAGTATACATTTGTTAGTGCTGACTCTCAGCTGATATTGTTTCTATACTTGGTATTTTGTAGATAAAAAACTAAGGACTATATCCAAAAAAAAAAAAATTCTGTATTTTGTATTCTGTATTCTGTAGTACAGTGAGTAATTTTTTGCTCAGACAGTCATTTATAATGCATCGAATTTCATAAGTAGAATACTCATTTTTACTCAAGCGCAAGGGGCGCTTGAGTGTATCTATTACGATGCTAAATTCGTTCATGCCGAATATTTGATTTTCAAATTTTGCAAGTCGCTAAATACATGCTTGGACGTCAATCTTTTGGTGAGTGTTCATCTGTAGTTCACATCTCTATATAAATTTGTATGTCACATTTACGAACTATTTCTCTTTGCTGACTAATATCAGTATGTAATTGGACATTTTGTTATGATTCCAGAGAAAAATTGTAGGCTATCCGAATATTTTCTTTTATTGTTATATATACCAGTTAACGGTCGAGCTAATGAACAGCAGTACCTACAACAAACATAAAAACCAGTTATTTATTCGACAGCAGCATACAGAATGAGACCTATGTACGGTAGCGCTCATCTATGTGTAATGTTCACTGAAGTATAAGAAAAAATCAAGAGAGAACCAAACCAGTGACAGTGTTAAATTATCTTGGCATATAGTGTGCTACATAATGTAAAGCTAAATTTGCTACTACATTTAGCCAGAATACTAGCGGAAGACAGTGACATGTGTGAGATTTGGGAAATGTCCACATTCGTCCAGTTTCCTGATGCCCACGTTTGTCCAAAATTATCCCAACACCCAGGTCAATCAAAGGTCCCGTTTTCGTGGGGTCGTGAGTAGTATATAGGTGGTAACAAAGTCGCATTTGACGTGGTGGTGCTGTGGTGGTGCCGAAAGTGACGTAGACCGGAAGTCACGTGACCGGAAACGGAAGTCACGTGACCAGAACACGAAGTGTTTTTACTGCGCATGCCCTTTTGGAGCCCTAGTCGGCCATATTGACCGGAAATGACGTGTTGAAAGAGTGCAAGACCCCGCAGGAGTGTCATTGGAAGGTTTTTGAGCGCGCATGCGCAACCGGAAGAGGGCGTAGCCCCAGGTTCAGACCGGAAGTGGTCTAAATTGAAGCCCTTTTCGGGCATGTTGATAGGAAATGACGTGTTGGAACAACACGTGACCCTGCAGGGGTGTAATGGGAAGGTATTGGAAGAGGGCGAGGCCCCGCAGGGGTGTTATGGGAAGGTCTTGGAGCGAGCATGCGCAACCGGAAGTGGGTGTGTAACTACTGTAAGTAGCCTTTTAACCGGAAATGACGTGTTGAAAGAGTGCAAGATCCCGCAGGGGTGTTTTGGGACCTTATTACATGACGCATGCGCGACCGGAAGTGGGCGAAGCCCCAGGTATAGACTGGAAGTGTGGTATGTTCACTAGTCGGAACTACTCGGACGTGGTCATTCGGATGTTTTCGGAAGTTGTCATTGTTTGTTGATCTGTGGGTGTCTTCTTTCAGGTCCGCGTTCATTTTTTTGACTAAGGAAGATAACTCTTGCTAGTTATTTTCCCGTGTTTTTTTATTTGTGGGTGTCTTCTTTCAGGTCCGCGTTCATCGTGGCCATTCAAGTGGTTGTTAAGCACCTTGTTGGTTGCTAGGTGTCTTCTATCACGTCCGCGTTCATTATTTGGAAGGGGACATAACTCTTGCTAGTATTTTTCCTGCATCCTTTTTTAAGTTTGTTGATTTTATCCTAGACTTAGGCGAGATTTCTCGTAATTTACTAACGATTTGATATTTATGTTCACCAGCATTTAATACAACTCATGAGTGCTCGCGTGCTCATTTCACTTTTCGGCGGCGGCGGCGGCGGCGATGGTAGTGTCCATTGGTGGTTAAGCGGCGGCGGTGGCGGCGGCGGCGGTGGTGGTGGTGGTTGTGGTGGTGATATGAAATATTTCATTTGATTCCAGCAATTATTTTCTCAATCCATGAAGGGTCACTCTGCGTTTCACCATTCTTGTGACTGGCTATAACTATAAAGTTATAGGCCGCATTCCCCCTTCCTCCCAAACCCAACTGTCTTTGGTTTTTGTTTGTCTTACGTGGTTTCGATGTCTTCGGTCGGTGGTGGGCCATATGAATCCAATACTTCATTAAAAAAATATTTCCTCTTATCTAAAGCATAATTCCAAGCTTCTCTTGTGTCATCGTCTTCTTCTTCCTTCAAGCGTTGAACCGTCTTTTTGATCTTTCTATGCACTGGGTCTTTCCGTATATTTTCATTCCAGAATGTGCCCTGTAGATAAACGTCCCTCATCTTGTCTTTGTAGTCCTCGTACATGTCTTCAAATGCAAGTTGGCGTGCCTTGTCTTCTTCATGTTCATCTTCAATGTATTCTTCAACCCTTTGTTGGTATTCGGACTGATTACACTTCCTGGCTTTGGTTACTACTATATCCCATGGTGATGCCTAACGTGTGTCTCTTCTGTTAGATTCTTCATCCGTAGCATACTCTGGTTCTTCAGTAGCATTGCTTTCCTCGGATATGTTAGACTCCGTTTCTATATCTTGCTGTCTGTCCATCTCTTGCTTTATATTATGAACCAAATGTTTGTGACGTCGAAGATTGAACTGTCGATTGGAATGATAATTACAGCTATCGCAATGGTACATTCCAGAGGTCTTCACCCCTCGTGATTCGTTGAACGAATGGGAAAATTATGATAAGCGAAGCTTTAAATATAGCTAAAAAGACTCACGAGTCGTTTACTAGTATGGTTTTGGCCGTGCTCGCGTGCTCATTTCACTATATTGCTGCTGCTGCTGCTGCTGCTGCTATGGTGATAGTGCCCCTGCTGCTGCTGCTGCCAGCTTAGAAATGAAAAAAAATGCAATATACTAATACTCTCTGCCATAATCAAACACTAACCCTATCTATGATCTGACCCTAACCCTATCTATAATCTTACCCTAGCCCTATCTATAATCTAACTCTAACCCTATCTATGATCTAACCCTAGCCCTATCTATAATCTAACCCTAACCCTATCTGTAATCTAATCCTAACCCAATCTATGATCTAACCCTAACCCTATCTGTAATCTGACCCTAACCCTATCTAAAATCTAACTATAGAAGTAGTAATAAGCAGTATTCAGCCTATAGCATAAGAGAAATACATGGTACCGCTCAGAACAAATAATGAATTTATCTAATGTTTGAGACAGAATACTGTTTATTGCTACTTCTATAGTTAGATTTTAGATCTTTAGATTTTAGGGTTTGGGGGAAGGGGGAATGCGGCTATAACTTTATAGTTATAGCCAGTCACAAGCCTGGTGAAACGCAGAGTGACCCTTCATGGATTGAGAAAATAATTGCTGGAATCAAATGATATATTTCATATCACCACCACAACCACCACCACAATAGCCTATCATCCAACCACCACCACCGCTGCCGCCGCCACCGCCGCCACCGCCGCCGCTTAACCACCAATGGACACTACCATCGCCGCCGCCGCCTCCGCCGAAAAGTGAAATGAGCACGCGAGCACTGACAAAAACGTACTCATGAGTTGTATTAAATGCTGTTGAACATAAAATCAAATCGTTAGTAAATCACGAGTAATCTCGCCTAAGTCTAGGATAAAATCAACAAACTTAAATAAGAATGTAGGAAAAATACTAGCAAGAGTTATGTCCCCTTCCAAATAATGAACGCGGACGTGATAGAAGACACCTAGCAACCAACAAGGTACTTAACAACCACTTGAATGGCCACGATGAACGCGGACCTGAATGAAGACACCCACAAATAAAAAACACGAGAAAATAACAAGCAAGGGTTATCTTCCTTAGTCAAAAAAATGAACGCGGACCTGAAAGAAGACACCAACAGATCAACAAACAACGACAACTTCTGAAAACATCCGAATGACCACGTCTGAGTCGTTCCGACTAGTGAACATACCCACTTCATGTCTATACCTGGGGCTACGCGCACTTCCGGTCGCGCATGCGTCATGTAATAAGGTCCCAAAACACCCCTGCGGGGTCTTGCACTCTTTCAACACGTCATTTCCGGTTAAAATGGCTACTTACAGTAGATAAACGCCCACTTCCGGTTGCGCATGCGCGCTCCAATACTTTCCCATAACACCCTGCGGGGCCTCGCCCTCTTCCAACCCATCATTTCCGGTTAACATGGCTACTTACAGTAGATAAACACCCACTTCCGGTCGCGCATGCGCGCTCCAATACATTCCCATTACAGCCCTGCGGGGCCACGTGTTGTTCCAACACGTCATTTCCTATCAACATGCCCGAATAGGGCTTCAATTTAGACCACTTCCGGTCTGTACCTGGGGATACGCCGGTTGCGTATGCGCGCTCCAATACCTTCCCATGACACCCCTGCGGGGTCTTGCACTCTTTCAACACGTCATTTCCGGTCAATATGGCCGACTAGGGCCTCCAATAGGGCTACTTCTGGTTGCGCATGCGCAGTAAAAACACTTCGTGTTCTGGTCACGTGACTTCTGGTCACGTGACTTCCGGTCTACGTCCCTTCCGGTGACGTCACTTCCGGCATCACCACAGCACCACCAAGTCAAATGCGACTTTGTAACCACCTATTTACTTCTGTCGTGTTTTCATTAATTTCCCGTAACACGAGATATTGTGTCCAGAGATCTTATTTACAAGAAGCAGTTTATGTTGTGACTTTAGAATACTTTTCAAAAATCCTTGTCGTTTCGTACCGAATCCCGTTCGCACCATGAGTTGTTTCGAATTATTAAAAAATACAGATGAAAAAATATTTTTCATGGTTAATTACATGTCTCTGTTGTAAATAATTTTTAAACTATTACATTTAAAATGCTCAACAGGTTCGGGATAATCCCAGCTAGGATAATTATAATAACATGTCATTTTCCGTATCAGCCTTGGTAAATTAGGCTTTGACTCCCATATCAAGCCCGAAGGCGTAGCCTGAGGGCTGATATGGGTCGAGGGTTAATACTAGGGACGATATGGAAAATGAGATGTAATTATCTTATCGTCTATTTATCGCATTTTCTAAAGTTTATGAACATGTAACATTTCAAATCTAGATTTAATGTAAAACAATAGTTTTACAAATTCAACAAATTAATACCACAGAAAACAACAAATGCACATTGTTCAAATTACACAAAAGGCATAAAACACTTAATTATTGCTGTATACAGAAAACGGATCGAACAATCATCTATATGTCCTTAGCTAGTTCTTGCCTTTCTATTTAAATCAGAGCCCAACTTGTAGTTTATGGTATATGTAACTGACAACGCTCGAAACTCTCGGTAATTTTGCTTATCACCATTTCAAATAACAACTAGATGAAATTTACCTACAATATCAGCTATAACAAAAACTATCGAAGAGTTCTGAGTCTGTTGATAACATTTCAGTTGCATCCTCGGTACTATATGTCTGTCACCCGTGACGTATTTAGTAGTTGCCAATCTGCATCTCTCTATCACTGCTTCTTAATTATTGCATCTTTCGATTTTGTTCCTATCAGCCATACTAGTAACAATTTGTGCACGAATAAAGATCAATTACTTGTCAAAATAGTCATTGCCTATGCAAAAATTAGATTCATATGAACAGAGACATATAATTATATGTCTCTGATATAAATCAATGAAAAATTAGCTAAAACTCAGCTTGAGTATTCTGACTTATGTCAGAGTATACTTGTTATAATAGCATTGTTCTATATGCAGAATGGGGATAGCACATCAAAAGAGTTAAATATGGTCTTTACAGGAGATTACAAAACAGGATAACAGTAAACACCTACGATGGCCGGGAACTACAATCACATGCCACAATTTACAAGCGAACTGCACTAGAAAAACAATAATGAAAACAAGAGACAAACATAAATAACGATAGGAACTCGAGAGAGCCGGACTTGGTTCCGGCACTAGCAAAAGCCTTTGGTAGGGTTGAACCAGTTTATGGGTACCCAAACATCCCCTTCTCTATCCCGTTTCCCTATAGTATAATAAACATGTATGCATGAGATAAAATAATATTAATGAACAAACAAATACCTGTTGGATTTTTAGAACAACATCTGCGTGTGTTACTTCCAGTACATTTCCCTGTGTAGTAAGAACCCCCACATTTATTGCTGTCGTCTTGACAAGTACCACCTATATCTGTACAGGTCTGGTCTGTAGCTGTAAAATATTGAAACAGGATTTGTTAATTCACACCAGTAAATTAGAATAAGTTGACTTAATTGGATCGTTATTACTGTATATGAAAGAATATGGAATAATACAAATTAAAGTTTCAGCAAATAACAAAATAAATACCGAAGTTACTGCAAATTTAGTTTCTGCATATTTCGACAACTTATGTTTCTTCAATGCAGATGAAATGAAAACATTTGGAAATCAATAAATCGAAATGTGTAAAAGCTGACAGAGAACAAATTACCAATAGGACCTAAAAAGGAAAGCCAAAAGCAGCTAAGGACAGAGCTATACAGGAGGGAGACGAACCTTAGGTTTAAAAAAAATGTTTAATTTAGATATTCAAACCGAATGATCTTAACCTTTACACCCTAAAACTGATGACAACCCTGAGTATTTCTATTTGTGTTGACAATATTGCAGACATTGTATATCCCAGAGTAAACGAATATTATGATTTTTCTTTTTCAGATTTGGGTTAACTCTTTTGAACATAAGTCGAAGCCGTTCTAAGTCAATGGTAAAAGGTTCTCCCTTTTCTGGTAATACCACGACAAAAGTAAAAGCAAGAACGTATTTTCAAAAAATACAGAGCAAAAGCACTGTCAGAGCAAAAGCACTGTCACAAAAACTGCTGAGTCAGGGATATGTTCAGCCTTTGTTACTTTCGTCCCTTCAGAAATTCTATGGCCGTCACCACGACATCATAGATAGATATGAAATGTCAGTGTCACAAATAAAAACTGACATTTTCAGCTAGATTCGCGTCTTCCCTGATTTGACATTACCGGTTTCGACTTTACCCTGAATTGACCCACTGACAGTGTGACGGGTGCTGTGCACAGAGCAGGACATGCTTACCCTTCCGGGGCACCTGATGTCACTCTTGTTTATTGAGAGTTCACACTGTTAGTGCTTTAGTTTTTTGTGTTGTATATGTAACGTTCGTGTGTTTTGTGGGCATGTGGTGTCTTTGGTCTTCTGTCTTTTGGTGTTCTTGCTTTTGCCTTGTCTCTGGACTTTGATTTGTGTAATCTTGTGCTTTGTTCCTTCGGTATTCTACTGCCGTTGTTTCCTACTTTTATTTGTCTTTTCAAATTGTACAGTGGTGCTGAACGGTATCGTGGTAATTTGTTAGACGGCGTTGGAATATTACGTTAATGTCTCACTTTTTTCATAAAAAAGGGAAATTCACGAATATGTGAAGCGGATACAGGAATTGCAAAATAAATTTCGTAAGTTTTCTAAGCAAGGGTTTTGGGCGGGGCCAAAACACTTAATGGAGCTACAATATTACTAGTAATGACACAGAAGGACCGAAAAAGACAAATCTTATCCAAGTTTTGGTCAGTATGATAGATGGTCTCATGGATAGTCCTTTTTCGGTAATTTGTCTCGACGTTCAATCGACCAGTTGTATATTTCTCAAGATGTGCTGGGGTGATGACTATCAAGTTTTGGGTAACATACCCTTGTTTAAGTAGCCTATTTGTGAGCAACCGGGCTCTATTAAGGAAGTCACTATGTCGACAACAGGCCCTTGAGTAACGAACGAGCTGGAAAATGTAAACTCCATATGCCGGCGCTGTTCGAATGTTGCTACAAAAAAAGGAAGTTGACTCTTGGAAAAGTGAAGTCATCGCGTTTGTCACACAGCTAAATTTGTAGTTTTCAGTCAATTTAAGATGATTGTCAAAGAATGAGACCAAGGTAGAAGTGTCTGCAGTATCCTTAATTTTGAGCTCATTTTGATAGACCAGATGAAGAAAATCACCGAGGCGAAGGTTGTTTAGTAACAGAATATCATCTAAATTACGGAAGCTTAAATTGAAGGATTGTGCAAGTTTTTTTTATCTTTATTTTGATGAAGCCCTTCGACGAATTCAGCCTCATGAGAGTGGGGAAACAGATCGACTAGTAGAGGTGCACACTTTGTACCTATTCAACTTCCGATAGTTTGTTGAAAACTGTACTAATATATTATTTATCAAAGCGCATTGTTGATGGCCTCACGGTGACTTCAAATGAAGGATGGAGAAAAATAAAGAAAGCGTTGTTTAGTTGCTTGGTTTTATCATGCATGTGTAGAGACATTGTCTCATGTGCATTAACTAAATATCCTTCATTGTAAATTTAAGACTGGAGTTTGTCTCTCATGCAGTGCTGAGTCCGTATATTTCCGATCTGCTGTGTTCTTGAGAGAATTTCTCATATTGGTACACTATCATCATTCGAATCTTAGCCTTTTTTTAGCTCACCTGGCTATGCCAGGGTGAGCTTTTGCCATCACTTGGCGTCCGTCGTCCGTCCGTCCGTCCGTCCGTCGTAAACTTTTTTCAAAAATCTTCTCCTCTGAAACCACTGGGCCAATTTAATCCAAACTTGACCTGGGTCTTCACAAGGGTATGTAGTTTAAAAAAAATGTTCGGTTAGTTCGAGGACCAAACAACATGGCTGCTGTTACTAAAAATAGAACATAAGGGTAAATTGCTGTTTTTGGCAAATAACTCAAAAGCCGTTGCAGATATCAAAAATCTGACATGGTGTAAAATTGTTCAGAATGACGAGATCTATCTGCTCTGCAATTTTGAACAAAATCGGAAAACCCGTCTCAGAGTTACAGCCCTTTTTCCGTAAAATTTTCAAAATTTATGCATTTTTTATTTTTTATTTCAAAAACTGTAACAGATAGAGGTGAAGTGTAAATTGCAAAAATGTTCAGCATATCAAGGTCTGCATACAAAATGTACTCTGAAATTTTGAAGAAAATCCAACTGCCTGTGTTGTAGTTATTGACTCTTTTTCACACACAAAAAAAAAATTTTTTCAATGCCATATGGTTATGAGTTATTTCCCTTTAAATTCTGTGTTCAAATCTTCTTTATTTTACTTTTCTTTTTTAAGTTCAAGAGAAATTCCCTGTTATCACTTTATTAAAAATAATTATTTGTTCCATAATCAAGAGCAAAAAAGTGTTTTTATACAAACTTTTACATTTTTTTTGCAAAAATACTTTCATAAACTATACTTATTACACAAATTAATAATAATTGTATATAGTTGTATATTGTATCAGGATGTGAAGTCTGCTTGCCAACCATGCAAATGTCTCTTCAAAATAAATATTGAAATAACATCTGAGCTTTTATGCCTGCATATTTATGTATCTGACCTGCATGGCTATGCCATGGTGATTTTCTTGCCATTACTGTGTCGTTGGTCCATCTGTCGTAAACTTTTCATTCAAACATCTTCTTCTCTTCTCTGAAACAGTTTGCGCCAAATGGAACCAAACTTGGGCACAATGGTCCTTAGGTGGCCCCTTTTAAAAAAAATGTCTGGCAAGTCCGTATCATATCCAAGATGGCCGCCAGCAGGGAATGTGGTTTAACATTGGAACCTATGGGAAAGCATTCAAAGATCTTCTCTGAAACCACTGTGTCAATTGGAACCAAACTTGGTCACAATAGTCCTTCGGTGGTCCCCTTTAAAAATTTTGTCCAGCAAATCTGCACGTCATCCAAGATGGCCGCCAGCGGGGAACTTTGTCCAAAATTGGACAATCTTGCAAAAATCTTCTCCTCTGAAAATACTAGGCCAATTGGAACCAAACTTAGTCACAATTGTCCTTAAGTGGCCCCTTTTTAAAAATGTGTTCAGCAAGTCCACATCATATCCTAGATGGCCGCAAGGAGGGAACATGTTTTTAACATTGGACCCCATAGGGAAACATATTCAAAGATCTTCTCCTCTGAAAGTACATGGCCAATTGGAATCATACTTAGTCACAATGGTCCTTACTTGGTCCCCTTCATAAAATGTGTCTGGCATGTCTGCATAGCATCCAAGATGGCAGTCAGCAGGGAACATTGTTTAACCTTGGACCCCATGGGAAATCATTTAAAGATCTCCTCTGAAAATACTATGCCAATTGGAACCAAAGTGAGGCACAATGATCCTAACATGGTCTTCAAGAAGAGTGACAGTTGGTCTACGCCCCATCAAAAATAGCTGCCTGTGGGGAACATAGTTTCATTTGGGATCATATAACATCAGCAAACTTCAAAATGAGACCCTTAAACAGTCAATAAACAAATTTGAAAATGAGAACCTTAAACGTTGTGATAATTTTGACTTATTGTGTAAGCCATGACCCAGGTGAGCGATACAGGCTCTTGAGAGCCTCTTGATATATTTTGACCATCTATTTATCCTGCCCAATTCTCATGATTTGATTTTATTATGCCAAGTTTTCCTGGAATTGCCCAGTGGTTGCTTATATATTGTGATTGTCTTCTATTAGTCTTTCAATCGAGCAACGGATGACGGCGTTGCCAGTTGATTTAATGTTTGTTGACAACATGTATCAACAGAAACAGATTGTCTTTTTGTCAACTTTTAGCAATAAATTCCGCTAAAACCGGTGTTAGATAACCATCTTGACTTTACCGTGAGGTATGAGCAAATCTCATTGTTGAAGGCTTTGTGGTCACATCAAGATGAAGAACAGCAATAGACGTGCTGTTCCTTGATTTTTACCATGTATTTATAGAGACTATGTCTAATTTGCATTTACTCCATAGCCTTTCATTAATTATTGCAGTGTTTGATACATTAATCTCGTTCAAATGCGTAAAACTTCCGAAGTCAGTTTTAAGCGAATACTTACATACACAGTCCACAACTAAACACTGAAATAGGAGGCTAACCAAAATATCTCTTACTGTCATTTCCAACATGTGAAATTATTTACAATCGTTATAATGGAACAGATATGGTTTGTTCATGTCGATAAGATTGATATGTGTAGATAAGATCTGTGGATATCAATATTCGTGTTAAATCTTAGTCTTCATTTTAAGTATGGGTCTTTACCGGAAGTGGAGATTTTGCTTTGAACTTAGAACTCTGCATTTTTGCCTCTGTACCGTTTGCAGACGAATAAAAAGAAAGGGAACATTTTCACATCAATGTTTCAATTCCTTACTATGTTAACAATTATCGCATTAATGATGCACTTTAGCAAAGTCTCTGTACTGGCTGGGTGTGGTGTCGGATAGGATCAATAGTGTAAGATTGAACTATGTCTTAGCACCAGTCCTGTAGTAAAAAATACTAAACCATTAATCTTACCATTAGATTGCAGTGTTTGTTAGTGAACAACAAAATAGCACATTTACTAGTAATATTTTTTAACGTAACTTAGCCAGGTGATGTGGTCGTGCTGGTGGTTTATTTCCCTTTGTTTGAAATGCACAGAATGCAAAGTAACAAAGTGCCGGTAGCGACAGTGTTTAATTATTTATCTTTTTTTATAATATAAACAATGCATGGAAATTTACCAAAAACGTATGTAATCGATACCAGAGGCTCCCAGGAGTCTATATCGCTCACCTGGCTTTCGGTTGCCTTAACCAAGGAAACATTGTAAGTTATACAGTTGATCTTCAGTTTCTCAAACTTTTGTATCTCGAACACCTCCAATATCTTGAACTGTTTTTAAAGTCTGATCATGTTTTACTATATTTCTTTTTTGGGCTTTTTTTGACAAAAAACGTTCTTGCTAAGGACCACTTTCGACACCAGTTTTGAATAGAAAAAAGAAGGGAAACGGGGAATGTGTCAAAGAGACAACGACCCAATGGGGAGTAATAACAACTCACCATAAGATCTTCAATGAACGGTGAGAAAACCCCACACCCAACGGCAGGTCGGAGTCGGCCCCTGAACATAGTGCAATCACGTCCAGCGAAATAAACATCATCCTAGACTCCTATAGACATAAAGTAAACTAACTTGAAGTCGAGATGTCATTTTGTAAATGGCAGTCAACAAACAATTTTCAACATCGGTTTTGAAGTCGCAACATCAATATCTATTTGGAAATCAATTTCATTGAAATCGGACAATGTTGAATTTTCCTGCCTTTTCTGGCGGCCATTTTAAAAATGGCGGTCAGCGAACAATTTCTAACATCAGTTTTGAAGTTACGATATCAAGACACCCTAAAACTGATGACAACACTGAGTATATCTATTTCTGTTGACAATATTGTAGACATTGTATATCCCAGAGTAAACGAATATTATGATTTTTCTTTTTCAGATTTGGGTTAACTCTTTTGAACATAAGTCGAAGCCGTTCTAAGTCAATGGTAAAAGGTTCTCCCTTTTCTGGTAATACCACGACAAAAGTAAAAGCAAGAACGTATTTTCCTACTTTTATTTGTCTTTTCAAATTGTACAGTGGTGCTGAACGGTATCGTGGTACTTAATTTGTTAGACGGCGTTGGAATATTACGTTAATGTCTCACTTTTTTACAAAAAAGGGAAATTCACGAATATGTGAAGCGGATACAGGAATTGCAAAATAAATTTTGTAAGTTTTCTAAGCAAGGGTTTTGGGCGGGGTCAAAACACTTAATGGAGCTACAATATTACTAGTAATGACACAGAAGGGCCGAAAAAGACAAATCTTATCCAAGTTTTGGTCAGTATGATAGATGGTCTGATGGATAGTCCTTTTTCGGTAATTTGTCTCGACGTTCAATCGACCAGTTGTATATTTCTCAAGATGTGCTGGGGTGATGACTTCCAAGCCACCATAAGATCTTCAATGAACGGTGAGAAACCCCACACCCAACGGCAGGTCAGAGTCGGCCCCTGAACAAAGTACAATCAAGTCCAGCGAAATAAACATCATCCTAGACTCCTATAGACATAAAGTAAACTAACTTGAAGTCGAGATGTCATTTTGTAAATGGCAGTCAACAAACAATTTTCAACATCGGTTTTGAAGTCGCAACATCAATATCTATTTGGAAATCAATTTCATTGAAATCGGACAATGTTGAATTTTCCAGCCTTTTTTGGCGGCCATTTTAAAAATGGCGGTCAACGAACAATTTCTAACATCAGTTTTGAAGTTGCGATATCAAGACCTATTTGGAAACCAAATGTCATTGAAATCGGACAATGTTGAATTTTCCCACCTTATTTGGCGGTCATTTTGAAAATGGCGGTCAACCAACAATTTTCAACACAGGTTTTGAATTCGCAACATCAATATCTATTTGGAAACCAAATTTCATTGAAATCGGACAATGTTGAATTTTCCCGCCTTTTTTGGTGGCCATTTTAAAAATGGCGGTCAAAGAACAATTTTCAAAATCAGTTTTGAAGTTGCGATATCAAGACCTATTTGGAAACCAAATGTCATTGAAATCGGACAATGTTGATTTTTCCCGCCTTTTTTGGCGGCCATTTTGCAAATGGCGGTCAACAAACAATTTTCAACACTGGTTTTGGAGTCGCAACATCAACATCTATTTGGAAACCAAATTTCATTGAAATCGTCCAATGTTGAATTTTCACGCCTTTTTTGGTGGCCATTTCGAAAATGGCGGTCAAGGAACAATTTTCAACATCAGTTTTGAAGTCGCCACAGCATGGCAAACATTTCATCAGTTTACACTTGACCTTCATCTTCTATAGTTTTAGAAATAAAAGATGAAAAATACGAAAATTTTAAAAATGTGTTGAAAAAAGGGCAATAACCCCTACAAGGGTTAATGGATTTTCTTCAAAATTTCAGGGTGGGTAGACCTTGATATATTGAACATTTTTGCAATTTACACTTGACCTCTATCTGTTACACTTTTTGAAATAAAAAATAAAAAATGCAAAAATTTTGCAAAAACGGAAAAAGGGCTATAACTCCGATATGGGTTTTCAGATTTTCTTCAAAATTGCAGGGCAGGTAGATCTTGCCATGATGATCATTTTTATTCTGTCAGATTTTTGATATCTGTAACGGTGTTCGAGTTATTAGCCAAAAACTGCAATTTACCCCTATGTTCTATTTTTAGCAACGGCGGCCATGTTGTTTGGTCTTCGGACTAATCGAACACAATTTTGAAACTGCATACCCTAGTGATGCTTCAGGTCAAGTTTGATTACAATTGGCTCAGCAGTTTCAGAGGAGAAGATTTTTGAAATTGTTGACGGACGACGGACGCAAAGTGATGGCAAAAGCTCACATGGCCTTTTAGGCCAGGTGAGCTAATAATATCGATGCCTGCAATCATGAAACTTCCTGTTATTTAACTAAAACAGATAGCAAAAGGGACATTTTCTGTATTCCATAAAATATCGATGCCCACAATCAAGAAACTGGCTGTAATTTTACCAAAACATATGGAAAAGGGACATTTACTACAATCCATATAATATCGATGCCCGCAATTATGAAGTTTACTGTAAATTTGACTAGAATATATGGCAAAAGGGACAATATATATTTCTGTACTCAATACAATATTGATGCCTGCAATCATAAGAAAGTTTCTGTAATTTTACCAAAATGGCAAATAATGGACATTTTCTGCAACCTATATACCCGGTAATTTTGATGCCCGCAATCATGAAACTTCCTATAATCTAACTGAAAGCAGATAGCAAAAGGAAATTTTCTGTATTACATTTAAATAGTAATGTCCGTTATCATGAAACTTTCTACAATTTCACCAAAAAAAAAAAAAAACATATAGTAAAAGGGATATTTTCTGCAATCGATATAATTGCGTTAACTGCATCATGAAACTTGCTATAATTAAACTAAAACATATGGCAAAAAGGGAAAATTTCTGTATTCGATATAATATTGATGCCTGCAATCATGAAACATCCTTTAATTCAACTAAAAATAGATGGCAAAAGGGACAATTTTTGTATTCTATACATTGATGCCCAAAATTATGAAACTTCCTGTAATTTAATAAAAATATATGGCAAAAGGGACATTTTCTGGATCAATAAAATATCAATGCCCACAATTATGAAACCTCCTGTAATTTGACTAACAGCATATGTCAAAAGGGACAATTTCTGTATTCGATACAATATTGATATCCGCCATCATGAAACTTCCTGAAATTTAATAAAAAACGTATGGTAAAAATGAAATTTTCTGCAATCGATGAAATATTGATGCCTGCAATTATGACTGCCTTTAATTTAAGGGGCCTATGTGGCCGAGTCGTAAAGGTAATTCTATTACCTATACAACCACTGTAGTCTATCACCACTGCGGTGTGAGTTCGCGCCCCCTTTGTACATTACAAAAAGGGTGCATTCGACTTACAATCGTAAGTGATAAGGTATATCAGTTACCTGCCCAAGATCAGTGGTTCTCTCCGCGCACTCCAGCTTCCTCCACTACTAAAATTGACCGTCATGAAATAGCTGAAATACTGCTGAAATTGAAGTTAAACCCAATATCAATCAATCAATCCTTTAAATAACTAAAAACAGATGGCAAAAGGGACAATATTTCTGTATTTTATAATATCCATGCCTGAAATTATGAAACTTCCGGTAATTTGACTGAAAGTATGACAAGTAGACAATTTCTGTATTCTCGATAAAACTTTATAACAATCATATAAAGAGAAGGAAATTTTTGTACAATATATACGCAATAATCACTTTACAAAGATGCCCTTATCATGACACTTAGGGGACTGTTATAACGCACGTATGACAACTTTTAGAACAGCTCTAGTGCATGACCCCTTTTAGAACTGTTCTCAGATAAGTTAGAAATATGACAATTTTTATAAGCACTTTCAGAACTATGACAGCTTTTAGAACAGTTCCACGTAGAACCAGTTACGACCGTTTTGGAACTGTTCTAAGTGTCATGCATTTTGTTCTGTGACTGCTATAAGTTAACCTTCAACTGTTTGTCAATAGCAAGATAATCATATAATATTAGTATGAAAAGGCCGATTCTACACCACCCCAAGTTTTCAAGGGGAAATCCTGCATAGGACCCCCAACCCCGAAGAACAAATGCAAGTATAGGGTAAATACAAGAATGGCATATGTATTCGCTGATAGATAAGTCGTCCCACAGGAAAGTGGGGATAGAGACACCTTCAAGGGAAGGATGTCACAGATTGATATAAATAAAGATATGACATCCGAAAGAAATAAGATGGATCGGTTCCAGGATTTCTTTCTTGAGAATGAAGAAGATTTGGAAGATAGTACCCCCCTCAAAAGCAGCAGCAGTGCTGCAATGCCCGTAACCTGGCACAGTTGGATGAGCACTCCCAGCAGTGTCAAAATTGCGGGGCGGAGCAAGTCAAGCGATTTGAGCATCAACCAGGGGAACAAAAGACCAGCTGCGGCTACCCACTCAAGAGGAAGAAGGGGCAGTTCTGCAAGATCAAGCCCGGGAAGGACGGTCTCTGCTGGAGGCATAAAAGGCAACCACGCGAGACGGAAGAGGAGGATACCATCCCCGTCGAGGGTAAAATGGTGGTCAGAGACCATGAAGACCCTCCGCCAAATAGCTAAGTATGAGGGTCTGAGGGGGTCAGTAGGAAAAACAAAGAGGCCTTGGTTTCAAGCCACTTAAGGGGGGTTCCTTCATACCAACCCCATCGGCTCTCGCGAAAAAGGAGGCGATCGCCAATGTGAAAAATGAGGATGATCGCTGCTTCCAGTGGGCGATACTGGCGGCCCTTCATCATGGTGAGGTAGATAGCAATCATGCCTACCGCGTAACTCAGTACAAGAAATGGGAAGATGACCTAAAATTTGAAGGCATCGACTTCCCAGTCTCGCTCGGGGTGATCGATAAATTTAAGAGGCAGAATCCCACCATTAACGTCAACATCGATTGCTTCGATGGCGTAAAGAAGGGTGAAGATGGGGAAGAGGATCTTCAGATCTACCCCATATAGATATCCAAGAATACGGGCCCAACCCACGTAGACTCCTCTTCCTAAAACACGAAGGCAAGCAGCATTACTGCTGGATTAAGAGCTTCTCTCGACTTCTGAGCTCCCAGGTGACGGAATACGGTGATGAGCTTTTCTTCTGCCGCAGATGCCTATCCCACTTTTCCAGGCCGGATATCTTGGACAAGCATATGGAATATTGCAGTTAGAAGGATGCGGTCTCGATCGAGATGCCGGAAGAAGGGGCCGCCATAACCTTCTGCAACCACAAAAAGATGATGAGAGCCCCATTCGTCATCTATGCGTACTTCACGGAGAAGCTCACCACCTGCCAGCCGGATCCATCACACTCCTACACGAAGTCCTACAACTACAGCGACCATCAGGTTTTTGCTATCACGTGAAGTACGCTCACGGTGATTGCAAGGGCCCAGTCGTCTACTGCGGTGAGGATGCGGTCAAGAAATTCGTGCAGTGCATCGAAGAGGAAGCGCGGGCAATTGGTAAGATATACAAGCAGACCAAGCCCATAGTGATGACCGTCGAGGACAGGTAGAGCTTCTCAGAAAGCACGCACTGCCACTTTTGCGGGGATGAATTGGGAGGGGATAAGTTCGGGACCACGACCATCTTACCGGGAAATATCGCGGCGCAGCACACAACCAGTGCAATCTGGATTTCCAGCTCCCGAAGCACGTGCCAATCTTCTTCTAAAATTTCAGCGGGTATGATTCCCACATCTTCATCAAGGAGCTTGGATACACTGAGGGTAAGATCGACTGCATCCCCAATACCGATGAGAAATATATCAGCTTCTACAAGCAAGTGGATAATTTGGAGAAGAGATTCGTCGACTCATGCAGGTTTTAAGCTTGAAAATCTAGCAAAGAATCCGACCCCGACCAATTCGCGACCGTGAAGGCGAGATTCGGCGATCACCACGAGTTGATGATCCGGAGGGGAGTATTTCCCTACGATTATATGGATAGGTCGGCCAAGCTGGAAGAGACTCAGCTCCCATCCAAAGAGGCCTTCTTGAGCAAGATCTACGATGTGCATATCACCAACGAGGACTACGCGCTCGCTCAGAGGGTCTGGGAGATCTTCGATTGCAATACCCTACTAGATTATCACGATCTCTACCTTGAAACCGACTTCTTGCTGCTGGATGATATCTACGAGAATTTCAGGAACATCTGCCAGACTCACTATGGAATTGATCCTGCCAACTACTACACATCGCCCGGATTGTCCTACGACACCACCCTTAAATCCACTGGGAAAAGATTGGAGCTTCTTTCCGATCCAGATATGCTGATGATGTTTGAGCAGGCAACCATGGGAGGGATGACCATTATCTCTCACCGCCATGCCCAGGCCAATAACCCTTACATGGAGAAATACGATAGCTCCGAGCCAAAGAGTATCTCACCTACCTCGATGCCAATAATCTTTACGGGTGGGCAATATAGCAGCCTCTTCCCACGGGGGATTTTGAGAGGAGATCGACGAGATTCTCAGCTATCCCGACGACCACGAATATGGCGCCATGGTAGAATGCGATCTCGTATGAGTATGAAGCTTACGAAATGCCGTCGGAACATCAGATTCAGGCAATCCCAATGGCTCCAGCCTTACGTTGATCTGAATACCACTCTTCGCGCCAAGGCCAAGACCGACTCCGAGAAGGATTTCTTCAAACTAATGGTCAATTCAGTCTTTGGCAAGACCAAAAGAATATTCGGAAGCTTGTAGACGTCACACTGGTTACCACCGAAAAGAAGACCCCGAAGCTCGTGGTCAAGCACAACTTCGATCGTCGAGTGGTCTTCACCGAGAATCTAGCAGCCGTCCACATAAGAAGACCAAGCTGGAGTTTGATATGCCGATCTACCTGGGAGTGTGCATCTTGGATATTTCGAAGCTCCTCATGTACGATTTCCACTATGGATTCATGAGGAAGATGTACGGTGATCGCGAGCGGCTTCTCTTCACCGACACCGACAGCGCACGTCGAGGCCAAATTCGATACGTCCAACTACCCGGCCGAGCATCCCTCCGGCAAGAATAAAAGTCATCGGGGTATTCAAGTACGAGTGCGGCGGTAAGGTCATGATTGATTTAGTGGGGCTCCGGGCGAAGCTATACGCCTTACAAGATGGATGACGGTCACGCCACCAAGAATGCAAAGGGAGTCACCAAGAGCGTCATCGAGCGCAGCATCACCTACGAGGATTACAAGCGATGCCTCACCACCCAGCAGGAAGTCCACCGACCGATGGGCATCCTCTGCAGTCATCTCCATCAGATCTACGCCGAGGAGATCAACAAGTTCGCGCTCTCCGTCAAAGTCTACTTCGATCCTTACGGCCTACCCCCACCCAATGAGATCGTCAGCTATCTGAGGCCGGAGAAGTGATATAATACCGATGAGCTTCAGCGTCGCGGCGACGTGGACTGCGGGCACTTTTGCTTGCACGTATTGAAGGCTCTTTCGGTAGGTCGGACGCTCGAGGAGGTGATCTTCGACCTATAGATAAATGGATAAGTTTGGATCTCACTCGAGGAAGTGCATGCTCGTATGGCAGATTCTTCAGGATATCTCGATATGAACGATCATTGCATCACCAGTTTGGATTGTCACGGGATAGCTCGCGATCGGACGCCGTGACGAGAAATGGGTCAATCAGCAGCTGAAAGAAAGTATGAAAGACGCGGACGAGCTAGATTCAGAAGTTAAGCAGATGCAGATGACCATCAAGCGGATGCAAAGGGAGTACGACGCATCCCTCAAATACCTAACCAAAAAACTGATGACCGTAGCAGATGGCAAAGTCGATAATTCAGAGCTCGTCTCGACCAATGGCGGCTTGATGACTTCGAACCTAGACATGCAAAAATATCGCGTGCTAAATCTCCCACTCCTCCAGACGGATAACAAGCCCATCACCAAAGCCGTTTACGACCGCCTGCAGACGGATCTAGACGCATTAAGACTCTTCGTCAAGCTGAAGCATGCGTAAATCAAGACTTTCTGGTCTCCCTTGATCGAGACCGGAAAGTCTGCTGGGGATCATTGCCAGTCGGACCCTTTGACCCATGAATTGAATGATGCTGCAGGATATCCCAACCACTTCACGAAGAATTCTTTGACCCCACCCTAGTCCCCGCAAGATATCTTCGATGCGAAAGACGTCCTGGTCAGTGCGCTGCAGCTCCTGCTCGTGGAAGGATCCCTTGATCTCCTCGTCGTTGTAGAAGTCCTTGAGGCGATAGGTTGGAGGCTGCGTCGCTAGGGCATGAAAGATGGTGAAGACTTCCTCCGTCTAGCGCGGAGTATATCCCTTCTCGAAAGTACCCTTCTTCTTGATGATCCAGACTTTATCGCCGACATCGAATCGATGAGGGTTCATGGACCCTTCATGGGTGGAAGATCTCCGTAAAGGTCCCAGAAGACCTTGGCCTCGTGCTCTTTCCTGCTGGCGTCGGTGGGAGTCATCTTGGTGGTATTATACTGGCAGACGAGATCGTCCAAGACGGGGAGGTAGGTGCACGTAGAATTGGCCGAGAAGTACTTGAACATCTCCTTCATGGTACGATTCCAGCGCTCCACCACGCTCGATTTTTCCTCATTCTCCGTAGAGTAGAGCTCGACGTCGTGCTTCTGGAGCAGATCATTCATTTCACGATTATAAAATTCCGTGTTCTAATCGGTCCATAGCTTAGAGCTTGCGATCCTTGAAGACGGTCCGGAAGGAATCTCGCGCCGTGGCACCTTTCTTATCTTTGAGCGGCACCAACCAGCCGTACTTGGATAAGACGTCGATGATGCTCATGAGGTATTTGAAGCCTCGATTATCGCGGGAGAAGACACTCATAATTACGAGATCGGCTGCCCAGGTCTCGTCCACCCCACCTACCACCACGTGACGCTTCTGGAATTTGCGTCAGACTGGCCTATGCAGCTCTTCAGCTAGCTCATCCGACCATCTTACTTTTTTCCTCACGCCCAGCTCAAATCGTGCCTTGGTGCCGATGATGGGTCTGACGATGCCACGCTCGAAGCTTTCGCGCTCAGTGGGATTAGGAATATAATCGAGGGAGGCTGGTATCGTCTTATCGCACATCGCATGCGTGCGGCTGTATCCTTATGCTTGGCATAGCAAAGATCGTGGTGGTAGGCGGCCTGTTCCACTCGATTGATGGGCATCGACCAAGGTATGGGGGTGCCGTCTGCATTCAGGCGCTTATGAAGCTTGGTCCCGGGGCCGGTGAAATTTTGCCCCGGTAACTGCATATAATTGAGCATCTTATTCCAGAGCCCAGCGCCTGACGCAGCGATAAATTGAGACTTCTGGGAGCCGCAGACGGCGCAGGTCCCGATCCTCCGCGGCTGCCCATTTCGGGTCACTACCACGCTCAAGCCTTTCGTCGCCGTCTTCCGTTTGCATTACAAGCAGTACATTACCATTATAAATAGATAAATGGACGTTGAAAACCTTACGTACGATGAGTCTACCGCGAGTAGGCATAATCACTTTCTCCTTCCGCAGCTATCCATCCTAGGTGTGATCATCGGAAAATCGGACTGCGGCAAGACGACGTTGCTGAATAACCTCCTCCTGTGCGACGAATGCATCGAATATAATCGACTCTTAGTCTTCGGATTTTCGCTCCACCAGCCCATTTACCAGCTGCTGTGGTGGGCGCTGGGAAAAGGATTTTCGAAAGACGATATACGCGAGCTTCTTTCCATCAAGGATCGCTATCCGCACTCCTTGATCGACGTGGTGGACACGATGAAGCCACCGCCCAATCCAAATGCTATCGAGCCCTTCTTCGGGCATGTAAGCGACGTGTCCGACCCCCGCGACCTCGACTCCTCTCGCAAGAATCTCATGGTCTTCGACGACTTGATGCTCAGCAAGCGGAACAAGTACAATGATTACTACGTACGCGGGCGCCATAATAACGTAGATTGCTTCTACCTCTGCCAAAATTACTTCAAGCTCCCGCGGCAATCGATCCGGGAGAATGCCATCTTCATCTTAATCTTCGAGCAGTATGCCAAGAATCGCGATCACATCCGCCGGGACCATTGCAGCGATCTCACACCGGCTCAATTCGATACCCCATGCAACCGCTCTTGGGCCAAGCCTCACGGATTCATGACCATCGATCTCATGAACCCAAAATGGCTGGAAAGTACCGATGCATCGAGTATAAGATAAAGAATGAATCATTTGCAGGACTTTTTCCTGAAAAATCGGAAATATTTCCTGAAAAATCAAAGGGACTTGGATCGGGGATCTCCCAAGACCCCTGAATGCGAGCACCAGTGAGAGCGAGTGCTTATTAACGGCATGGATCCAGGATATAAATGCGGTGCCGAAAGGTATGCTCGCCGCATCGATGAGCAGGATTTCGAGGGAAGGTCCTATAATTCCCATTCTCACCGGAAACCTCGGCCGCCGCCCGGACCCTAGAGATGCATCAAGACGGTTCGCGGCCATCAATGCACATACCCTTTCATATCGCCAAGCGATAAATGCAAGAGGCATTCGAGGCTATTTCCCACGGCATGCTGCCGGTGTGGAGCTGCAATCGCTCGCGGTAAGGCTTTGGACCGTATCCGCGAAGAGATTATTACCATGCCCAAATCAACCATCCTCTGGTCTGGCGTAAAAGTCCGGATTGTGGGGGAGTACGATAATAAAACCGCAGGGATGACGGAAGTCTTCTGCTCCCCCAAATGCATAGACGCTTAAAGGCGTTCCTCCAATCGCTTGGGGTTGTTCGTTCCATCGCATAGGGGAGTTCGTCCCATCGCCTAGGGGCGTTCGAGATGCTATAAATAAAAAGATGTTCATCAAGATCGCCGATCCTAAGCAGCGTGAGGCGCTTGCTAGGGACCTGCAAGAGACCAAGCGTTGTATCCAGGCTAGCGATATGAAGCGTCATCTGGATAGGATCGGACTCAGTCGTGACCTTTCCAAAAGTATTCAAGCCTGTGGTCGAGACGCAAAAGGAGACCGATTCCCAGATCACCAAAAAGATCGATCATCTCGCCCTACCCGCCCCCGTGCCTGCCCTTCCTCCAACCACCGAGGACGACGACGACGACCCTCTACCCATAAAGCAAGCACTGACTACCAATCTCGGTCCGCGTGTAACCCATTATCTTCAGCTCAGTATGACTCCCAGACGACCTGAATTCCTATGGTGATCCTACGAGCATCGAGTGCCATGTACCAAGGCAATTCTGCACTCTCGCAGACCCCAAGGCTAGCAAAAGCAAGAAGTGGAAGGAGATCGTCTCGTACCTCTATAAGTAAGATAAGTATGGAAGTGGGGTCCGGACCGTCTTTCTTCCCAACTGCTTCGACCAGTTGCTGGATCGCCTCGATCTTTGCGCCGCCGCCTACCAGGCTAGGAATAATGGGTGCGCAACGAAATCGTGGCCATCCTGGACGCCATGAGGAAATCCAACCATATCAGCAGGAAAGCTCCTCTAAAAAATTTACGATGTCTTTAATAGTGAATCACGGTTATCGCCGGAAATATGCAGTCCGTGGACGAGGATTTTTCGATACCATCGCCAGTCTGGCCGGACGAGTATTCACCTCTTCCGCCGCGAAAACGTTGGGAAGCAAGGCCGTGAGTGCCGCTTCCAATCCAGCCATCAAGGGTTTGGGGAAAGGAGCGACCAAGTCGTTCATCGAGTGACCTGCAAAAAGAACCCCCACCTCCACCCAAGAGAACCCCTCAGCAGCAGTTCCACCTCAATAATCTCATCCCGGGTGGTGGCGTTGCAACCATCCACGACTTCGTCCAGCGCTATAAATAAATAAACGATGGCTGATATGCTATCACCGAAGGACCGACGAAAGCATCCAGGAGTATGAATTCATCGAATACCATACCATCACCGGGACGCAACTGAATAAATAAGGCACCGAGATCCGCCTCAGCATCGAGTCGCAGGATCTCTTCCTCCATCCATCCCAGAGCTACCTCTTGCTGGAAGGAAGGCTCCAGAAGAATGATGGGACGGCCTTTGCCGATGCAAACCTCATCTCCCTCATTAATAATACAATGCTCTACCTCTTCAAATCCATCATCAACAAGCTTTCCGGGCAGACGATCGAGCACTTGAACGATCCGGGGGTCGCCACCATCATGCTGGGCCTTCTCACGTATCCCGATTTCTCCAAGCTGGTCTACGGATTCAAGCATGAACTCACTCTCGTCTGCGCATCGGATAATGACGCCATCTTTGGGGATGCTGCCAATATCAACGATCCTGGTAAGGTCGTCTTCAGCAATCTCAGCAATCTCTCCTGGTTCATCCCCCGCGTGATGCCCTCCGACGACCAGAAGCTGCGGCTCTATAAGACCATCGAGAGCAAGGTGAAGCTAGATAGCAGCTTCCGCATGAGACAGTGCGATTCGATCGGCGTCCCCGAAAGCAACGAATTCACCTGGCGCCTCTCCACCCGAAGCAGCCCCTAAAGACCCCGATGGGTGGACCGATAAGAGTAACAATCAAGAAGCCAACTTCGCCATCTTCGACCACTGCCGCGTGAATGATATCTGGGTCACTTTGAATTCCAAGAGATATCCCGCCGTGGGTTATCCTGCCTCCTTCACGAATTAGAAGATATCCAGGTTCTTTAAGGAGGCCGCCGATTTCCACTGGAAATACTTCAATATGGATCACCTGGTGAGCAATCCAGGCATCACCCCGGCCGACTTTACGGATATCCATCCCCTCTTCGTATTCTACGTCTCCAAGCAGAGCGAGCGCCTCAAAGACTCGACTATCGACGTCAATATCAAGGTAAGATTGGATCGCAACGTCGCCGCCAATACCCAGGCCTACGCTTTGGTCATCTCTGATCGCATTCTCCAATTCAAATCCGATGGCCAGAAGATGAGCGTTGTATTTTAGACTGAAGCTGAGCTCTGCAGTAAATAAATGGACAAAATTCATATTCAACTACTGTTTCCCATCCGACCAGGCGAAGTCTTCGCCATCTTGGTGAAAGCCAAAACCTTCAGAAGCACTACGACGGCCTGGAAGAATGGAAGCAGGGACTGGTATCCGCTTTCTACGTCACCACCTGTAAATAAATGGACGCTTCACTTTTGCAGAAAATCGCCACCAATACCGAACACAAGCATGGGTTCTCTTGCATCGTCTTTGGGGACGATAGTCAGATCCTGACCCGCTTGAACCCACCATTGTCGCACTGGTATAGTTCCCCGGGGAAGGGGGGGGTACTTTTTTTTGGGTAAGAATGTGCCAAATCGATCTCGAAAATATGTCCCGAATTTACATACTCCCATATGTAAAACATACCGCAAGTTTATATAGCAACATTAAATTTAGGACCCGAACATATTAAAATACCATTGTTTTAACATGAAAATTATAAAAAAAAAACAAAGAAGCAAAGCATTAAGTACGTTTATTATTGTACATTTAAAGAAAATAATTCTGCTGTCTCATAAATAATTGCCCTTTTTTGTTTTGTTAATGGAAGTTAACCCCCCCCCCCTTCCGGGAGTATAGTTGTTGAATTTGCAAGTGAACTATACCCGAATTTTTTGCACATCCTCGTATACCAAAAAACTTTGTTTTCCCGCCCCACTCCTACTTCTAATATATACAATCGCGGAGGAGTCTGGCCCCTCTGAAAAGATCCACGAATTTCCATTACACTTTATTCAGAATTACGCGGACAAATCTGACCTCCGCATTTTTCAACTGAAATACGTAGACAGCTTTGGTCGACCTGATATTCTTCCCGGTGATTTAGTATTATTTAGTAGATATCATGATGCCAAAAACAAGTTCTTTTGTGATTTTAATATATTTTTTTTTGGGGGGGGGGGCTGGCAGAGAGTGGAATATGCCTATCCGCCAACATATTCCCATGATCAGAATCAGAATCCCGCTGAAAACTGCTTCCTTAAAATAAAAACCTTTTTGATATCCTGGACTTGCAATCTTATTAAAATGCAGTTCTTTTGCGTACGCGTAGGATGTAAGACTTTCCCTAATACAAGCTATTTCTGAAAACAAACTACAAGATCTAGTTGGATTTTACAG
>MJUU01025116.1:21769-39894 GCA_002080025.1 Modiolus philippinarum
CTTGAAGGATTTTGATGAAACTTTACACAAAGGAAGGACACTATATGGAGATGTGCATGAAGGAATATAATTATTGTCCGAAACCAGGAAGGGGAGATAATTCGACTTAGACTTTTTGTTGATTCCCTATGTGTGGGTTACCTCATAAGCGCAACTCCTCTTAAACCACTTGAAGGATTTTGATGAAACTTTACAGAAAGGAAGAACACCATATGTAGATGTGCATGAAGTAATATAATTATTGTTGGTAACCAGGAAGGGCAGATAATTTGACTTTGACTTTTCGTTGATTCCCTATGTATGGGTTACCTAGTAAGCGCAACTCCTCTAAAATCACTTGAAGGATTTTAAAGAAACTTTAGGCAAAGGAAGGATACTATGTTGAGAGGTGCATTAAGGAATGCAATTATTGCATGAAACCAGGAAGGGGAGATAATTTGAGTGTGACTTTTGTTGATATCTTTGAAATGATTTTTTTTTCTAAGAAATAACTTGAAGCGTAGATATTGTGAAGTCAAGCTGTGAGAGATCACTGCACACTTTTTCATTGTAATCCTCTTGAAAAGTTGTTTTCAAAGTGTTGTAATGAAATTTCTCTATAATGATTCTTTTGTAAAATGTCAAATAGGCTAAAAAAAGGGGTGAGTTTTATATTTGTCTGATTTCGACAGAGTATTTTCATTGGAACCCTTGTGAAAAGTTCTTTCTTGAAGATTATATCATTGTGTCCATACTTCTATTGTTTCCAAACTTGTACTGTTTCCACACCTGTAATGTGTCCACACCTGTAATGTGTCCACACCATCTTAAAATTGCACTTGCCATATCGATTCAGGGTTCAATGAGCGGGGGGTATATTTGGCTGCCATTTGGCGACAGCTCTTGTTTACTTTCAATTTTGTGTACTTCTGCTGTTTTTTTTTTAGTTTTGTTCCAAAGTCTTTTCCCAAGAAGATTTATAAATGCCATTGTATTATTGCAACGGTCAAGCAAGTGGCAAAAGTTTCAATTTAATGAGATGTACTTTTACTCCCAAACTTTACACATTGTTGTTAATTGATTGATAGCAGACCATATAGATAGGTTTTGAAGAATAATTGATTGACAGTACTGTCATAAGATTTTACATTTGATTGGTTTGAATTCAATGTAAATCATCTAAGGGCTGTGCCAAATTAGTTGTGGTATGCTCTCATTCAATTATCAAGAATGCTTCTTTCCCTGTGGTTCGGCTTGAGGTGTAAAGGTAAATCTTGTTGAAACAAAACTTTTGCCACTCCCTTGACCGTTGCAATAAATGTGTTTGATATGAGCAATAAGTTGTAATTGAAATTCAGAATTTTCAAACAACACTACATGATATTTCAAAATGGCAGAGATAAGAAAAGAAGATTTTAGTGGTAGTTTATATAGAGATGATTTCAATTATGAACAACTTTTTATTCAATAAATGCAAACAAACATTTTCTCATTGAATTATTTCATCTCTTTCAGCAAAAGATTTCATTAGAAATTTAATGTGTAAAGATGCTAAGAAGAGGTTTGATTGTAAACAAGCTATAGCATATCCCTGGTAAGTTTCTGTTAAAGGATCCCTTGTCATCTTATGTTAACAGAGATTGAATTTTTACAAACTAAAGCATTTCAAAGCCATGATATAAAAGTAAATGTTGTATGTAGCAAAATCAAATACTACATTTTCTTTAATTTGCTAAATTTTCAGTTATTCCCACGCAAACTTGAATATAGAAAATTATGTGAATACTGTATGATTTTTATATTTCGAGGGTTATTAATTTTCGCGCTATTCATGTTTTTCCTGATGGGCGCAAAAATTTATACCCATGACTATTTCATTATAAACCTGAATATAAATGAACATAATGGCATTAACAAAAAATCAGCGAAAATAAAACCCCACGGATGCATCAAAGACTGAAAACCACGAAAATTTCATACCGAGAATATAAAGCACTATACAGTACTTTATAGCATTATTCTGGCAAGTTTACTGTAAATCAGCTTCAGCATTTTATAATAGCCTCTATTTTGTCCCATACAACAATAGATGTGGATCTAATGTTTTGACTTGTACATTTTTCAGGATATCAGGAAACACTGCCTTAGACAAAAATATCCACGCCTCTGTTAGTGAAAATATTAAGAAGAATTTTGCGAAGACCAAATGGAAGGTATTTTTCTAGAATAGAGGGGGAGCCGGCCCTTTCTCGGGATGTCGGAATTAGATGTTTTTCAGTTTGGGATTTCAAGATTGTTATGATTTAAGCCCGAGATTTCGGGGAAATAACTTCACCGGGAACCGGGATATCATCAGTCTTTAATTTCTTTGTTATTCGGGATTTCGAGATTGAGAAAAAATAAAGTCGGGATTCCGGGATGAGACCCCCTCCGGCTCCCCCTCAGAATAGGATTGCATCTGAAGAAGCTTTTGATTTATGGTCAGTGTAAGGAGGCTCACTCCTGATGTTGTTTATATCAAGTATAACTTCTACCTAATTGAATAAGCATTGTAGAATAAATGAAATGGAAAAAAGAAATGTATAAGTCCTTGTTCTTTCAATTGAGATACAAGACATTAAAAATTTAACAAGGAATGGATTCCTTAATTTAATATCAGGACTATTTCTTTGTCTAAAAGGTAACCTATATTATGAATTTTATTGTCTGGCTCGCGACAAAAGCCGCGGAAAGCGATACAAAGGCATACAAAGTATGACGGCGGCGGCGTGAACTTTCATGTTAAGTTTTTGTGATTAGGTCATTTTCTCAGTAACTATAAACAGTAGGTCAATGATATTTGGTATATAGGTTGGTCTTGAGTAGTACATGACAGTCTGCTATATGGCTTTTGCCTGTGACCTCAATTTCACGAGCCAATGAACATGTTAAGTTTTTGTGCTTAGTTTAGTTTCTCAGTAACTATAAGTGGTAGGTCAATGATATTTAGTATGTAGGTTGGTCTTAGGTAGTTCATGACAGTCTGTCATATGGCTTTTGTCCTTGACCTCAATTTCACGGTCTAGTGAGCATGTTAAGTTTCTGTGATAAGGTCATTTTCTCTGTAACTATAAGTGGAAGGTCAATGATATTTGGTATATAAGTTGGTCTTGAGTAGTACGTGACAGTTTACTATATGGCTTTTGTCTGTAACCTCAATTTCACAGTCCAATGAACTTGTGAAGTTTTTGTGCTTAGTTTAGTTTCTCAGTAACTATCAGTGGCAGGTCAATGATATTTGGTATGTAGGTTGGTGGTAGATAGTACATGACAGCAAGGACGTATATTTTGAAGGATAGGAAACTCGTACAAAATCCATCTTGCAATTTAAAATATATAGCGAGGCGTTTGATATGTGTTCACTTTTAAGCAATCTTCTTCAGAAGTTGTGTATGGATTTAGATAAAATTATGCTTTCCTGAAAGCTGAATCATTTTTACATCCATAGAATAAATTTTGTTACATTACAGCAAGTAGTTTCTTCAATACACACGATTAAAATTTGTAATCAAAACATTTTCGTTGATTTTTTTTTTGTCACTTCCGGTTTTCATCGGTAAAAATGCACCACGATTTGGAACTAAGCTGTTTGGTTTAAGCCCTTGACCTCATTTTCACGGTCTAATGAACATGTTTGCTTTTCAGTATCTATCAGTGGTCACTGATATTTTCGTTTTTGGTGATTCATGACAGTCTGCTCTTTTGCTTTTGTCACTTACCTTAATTTCACTGTCTAGCGAATATGTTTAGTTTTCAGATTTAGTCAGTTTGAGAATTCACATCAATTTTGCGACCATGAAGGGACAGGCAAGACATCAGTTTGGGTCCACACTTGTGAAAACTTGTCAGGTGTCTTAATTCTGACATAGAGAAGACTTTCATGAAGTAAAGGGTGTGCAAAATTCTTTCAGCCTTTGAACTTGAAAAACCAAAGGAGTTCAGAAATCTGACACAAATTCAAAAATGTGATGAGTGAACAAACTTAATAGTGTTTTTTACAGTAAAGGAATAAAATTTTAAAATGTGGTGAATTTCAATTTAAAAATTATCATTTAAATCAAAAGTACTTGTGGAGACAACATCAGAATTCAGGAGTTGACCTAACTTTAAGAAACAAAAATAAAAGAATTTTCTGAAATTAACAAGGAAAAGTTATGTGCTGAAATCAGCAAAGAAAAATTATGCTAGAATTGACAGAAAATGGTGCTGAAATCAAAAAGAAATGATGTGCAATTAACTCAATAAAGATCAACAAATGAAACCAGTGTAGCAATAACACTTCTTGGGAAAGCAGTGATACTTTTTATGCCTCCGCCGTAGCATACGTCCGAAAATTTTCGTTGAAGATTTCTCAGCTTGTGTATGCAGTAATGATTTGATATTTGGTCTGCAGCTTAGGTATGTTGAGTTGTACCCTGTCTCCCCTTTTCAAGTCTGTGACTCGACTTCTTTCTGTTTGACGAGAACTTCGATTTTTTTCCCATCATAGCCA
Organism: Modiolus philippinarum; assembly: GCA_002080025.1. Lineage (NCBI taxonomy): Eukaryota > Metazoa > Mollusca > Bivalvia > Mytilida > Modiolidae > Modiolus > Modiolus philippinarum. The sequence continues at coordinate 26,280 of MJUU01025116.1, forward strand.
TATATTGAAATTTTTCGTCAAGGATTTCTCAGCTTGTGTACGTAGTAATGGTTTGATATTTGGTCTGAAGCTTTGGTATGATGAGTTGTACCGTGTCTCCCCTTTTCAAGTCTGTGACTCATCTACTTGCTGTTTGCCTATATATATCTGGTGGGGGCATCCGTGTTCCTTGGACACATTTTTTTTATTTAGACATGTTTCATTGTTGTAACACTGTTATCAGGATATTTATGTAAAAATCACTCCCAGAAGTACAAAATGTGGGAATGCATTTATTTATGTCATAATGTGACAATTACTATTCACTGTTACATATGCGGTGCAAACTGGAAAATAAAGTATATTGCATTTGTACATTATTCGTTTTTAAAGAGTGTTTGTTTATATTGACAACCATTTACACCTGGTGAAAAAAAATACATGTACATTGAGTAATTGAAATAAACTTATGTAAAAAAAGGACAGCGTAGTTTTGATAAAAATGAGGAAATAAATAACATAAAACATAGTTGTTTTCTTTCCTAATTAAGTAAGCAATGGATACCCTTCACTTGACTGCCTACCACTTCAGTGAGTCCCTGTGCTGGAAATGGATGGCACAGGTACTGCTCCAAACTGCATGGTACATTAAAGATGGTACAGCTGGTATAATAATAGTATAACTAATTGACCATCGTGAATATCAATATAAATGTCATGAGTGCCCAACAACACAGAAGGATTAAACCAGTTTCAGAACTTTGTGCCACAACGAATTTAATCCACTGCGTTGATTGACAGGAGTGACATTTGTATTGATATTCATGATGGTCGAATAGTTATGCTTTTTATTATATAGATTTTCTACTACAAAATCTAGATTTAGATGCGGATTTTTTTTTTTTCATTTCAATACGCCAGTTGTTTACTTGACTACCACATTGAAGAGATATTGTGACTTCGCTTCATTAAGACATCATTCCTTTATTTTCACCAGTGACAATATGACATTTATTTAACTAAAAAAACTCGATAAATCACCACTATCTGTATAATAATTTTATATAATGGACTTAACAGTACAAGTTATTTTTCCTGTAGTGAGAATTTTATTATTTGGCTATAGGTTTTACTTTACAATATAATTTTTTTTTCTTTTCAGCAAGCTTTCAATGCGACAGCTGTGATTAGGCAGATGAAGAAATTAGCAATGAATAAAGAAGACCATTCACAATGCAGAACAAAAGCTAGTCTGCATACCTAGCAGTTTTTAAAAGAACATATCCCACCAAACATTTCAATATCATCATATATATTTTCATGTTTAGTAAGACTGGGCTGGTGACTGTCTGACGTGTTGTGCCAGTGACGTTATAGACACTGTGATATCGTAAAAAGACATTAAGTAGTCGTTCAGTATTTCCGTGAAATAAGAATTTGTTGATAGTTGTAAAGAGATTTTTATGGAGGTTTTATTACAACAAGAGAGTTTTTACTAAATTGTTAAGTAATTTGAGCATATCTCAAGCATGGTCATTTAGTGTTCAATGATTCCCTCTTTTCAGTAGATATAAGACGTCGCCCTGATTTAGCTAAGTTTATAATATCCCCTGTCCAAACTGCTGCCCTTTTATGGGTAAGTTTGCACATCTAATATCTCCCGATAATAGGATTCACAATTCAGTGTATGACCTTAACAGAGAGTATGACAAATTCAATTTATATGTGCACTGTGCACGTGCTGGGACTGATCAAAGAGAAAATTAGATTTTTTTTCATTTGGAACTGGTCTCTTCCAAAAAAACAAAGAATTAACTTTGTACAACTTTATACACTCTCAAGTGCAAAATTAGGGAGGGTCCAAATAATTCAGAAAACTGTCTAAAAGGTATCAATGTATTTGATATTGCTTCACTTAAGGATGTAGTATGGTGAAATTGCATGATTAAGAAAATCTACAAATTGAAATGGACACATCATAATTTGAAAGACAATTGTGAAGATAAAAAAATTAAGTTAGAAAAATAGATATATATTACAGACATTGTTTTCAAGATATCTCATGTTTAGGGAATTTTTAATAAATTATTAAGACCTTTGAAGGAACACAAGTTAATAAGATTTTCGCGATGATCATATAGAATTGAAATTTAGCTTAATTTTTTTAAAGACATATTTCCCTTAGCAGTTTGCTAAAGAATAATTATGTATTTCTTTTAAATTCCCTTGACAAAATGGCATGACATTAAGAGGTAGCAAATATACAGTCATTTTAATATTTTACATGACTAACATATAAGAAAATCATATAATATAAAAAATTAACTGACTCAGAAATTCATATGTTGCCCTTTTATTTTAAACTATCAGATTGTTCAACAAGTAATGCATTTTTTCAATCCACTCATGAGAATAAGAATGAAGTTATTCATCATTTTAAACATATTTTTTCTTGGTGTATGCTATTTGCTTGACTTTTAAGTTTTAGTTTATGGATTTTTTGTTTGACTTAATTGTTTTTGGGGTAGGAATTATGCGATCTTGTAGTTTTTTATACAATTCAACAAGTCATTTAGCTACCTGAACTTCAGGAGTAAGGCCAAGCTATTCCCAACACTTTCAGTTCAGTGATTATCGTCCATTTACATTTCATGTTTTCATGGGAGGAATTTATTTCTATGACTGTAGAAAACCTTTTTCCCAAATTTTTAGGGAAATAAAATATTTTTTCTCAAAACACAAAATATGATAATATCGATGACATTTCTGATGTATTTTTGAAGTATTTCTTGAGACTGGCTGCAGTAGAAAGAAGGGTTAAAGGTTTAATTATAGTTTTATTAGTGTAGGAAGCGGTACGAATGCATTTAACACATCATTTTTCATCAATACATTATTTCAATCTTAATCAAAATCGTTCAAGCCATTATGGGTGTATGATGGTTTGTGTCTATATATCTGAGAAAAAATTGACATTATCATTATTTTCGCCAGTCGTGAAGTGTAGTTTACGATTATATTGCTTGCAGAGAAATGTTATTTCATCTATCATTTCAGTCAAACTTTGTATCACACCATTTATGCATTTAGTTTTGACAGGGTATGTCAAACTCGACAGATTTCGTTGTACAAATTTGATGAATTTTTGAGATGTGAATTGTTGTGTTGATGTTGATGTTTGTTGGTTGGTATAACTACAACAAGAGAATTTTAATTGTTTGTTGTTGAAAATGCATTAATTTTAGAATTTCATTCATTCTCTGTGGGAGGGGTACCATTTCTGAAATCCAAGATAAATGGTCCTTAGATGGTACTCTTCGAATAAAGATGTTGGGCAGAAGATAATGCTCATTTTGGTTGGAAATCTTGAACAGACCAATTTTTTCTAAAATTTCCAGATTGATTGTGTCAATACCTGGATCAGATGGTATTCATATCCTGCTCATTTCATGAAGTTCCTGCATTACACTTAGAATTTATGGTCAATCCCTGGGATGGTCTGGCTTATGCACCTTTGTCACCCTTTTTGGAGATGATGGATTCCTGGCACAAGCTCTTACATAATGAAACATGGATACATCAAATTGTTTGATAATTCAAACTTCTGTGAATGTTACTCATAGTTTACAACAATGATACATCAAATTGTTTGATAATTCAAACTTCTGTGAATTTAACTCTAGTGTACAATGTAAAGTGAAGGTATAGACCTTCAAGCTACCTTAGAAGTTCCAGGTCAAATTAGACAAACATGGTTTAGTTCTTTGCAAGATGCTCTGTATGGGGGCTACTGCTCACCAAATCAAAAAAAGATATAGGAAATCCTGAAATTCTGAACAGAATATTAAGAAATCCAAAAATTAAGGCTCAATTAGATATTAGAACAATAAAGGACCCCAGATTTTGTTTTACCGTTTCTTTGACCTCCAACTTTAATAGATAGAACACCCTCTCAACCAGAAACTGTTTTCAGAAGGCAAAGAATTGGTTACATGTGTATGAAAATTCCTGATCAAAATGGTCAACTGAATAAGATTGCAAGCTCTACTTATTCATGCAAAACTAAATTTGGTGTTGTATGTGGTTCGCAGTTTGAATTTCAGTGCTTTAAATTCAGATTTTCATGGCCAGACCTCCTTTATAAAACCTGCATGCCCACCCCTTTACATCCTCAAACACAAAACACTTTTAACTATATTGGGAGACCAGAATACAGAATTCTAACTCTTAAATTACATTTTTGTTGTCATGTATTTTTTCCCTTTGTACAAATTTATTGTACATGAATTAATATTTTTCCATCTCATTTTTTACAGCAAGATTGAGTGATGTACATTTTTACCAAATGTCTATGAGAGAAATGGAATGTTTATGAATGTTTTTGTCTAAATATAATTATATATAGATATTGATGAATTTTGCTTATTGTACAATTTAAATGAATCGCCAGAAACTCGTGATTGGTTTGCTGTCGCCATGCTACCACAAGTGCAGCATAGCAAGGGTTGTAATCAATTAAGATCTGGTCTGATTGTGGTAGGGTAGCAAGAGCACAACTGGTCATGGATTTCTGACAATATTTCATATGTATTGCATAGAAAATTAAGTTATTGAAAAATTAGATATTTATACAATAGAACAAATTTATATGCCGTAACAATTTAAAAAAGTTAATACGTATGATTTAATTAAGTAGGAAATGTAAAATAGCAATAGACAAAGCTGTTGACCGATATTATTATTATTATTGTTATCAATATTATTTTGATTATATATTATTGTATTTAATATTATATGACAATAAGGAATATTTCTTCAGTTATAAATAACATGGGAGATATTTTCTCTGTGGGTAAAGTCAAGTAAATCTTTTTTTTATGTGAAAGTTTTTTTGTCAAATATTTTTTAAATATGAAAGTGTAAAAAAGCCAGTAGTCAATAAAATTATGGTTAAGAAATTTTCTAATCTCTGTTTCACTTCTTTAGATAATGGAAATTTTAATGATTTCACATTGTTACTTAAGAATGATCATTAACTGAAAAAATGGAACTGTTGTTGATGTGCCCAATATTTTGAGTATATACGTTTTCATGGTACATGTAATGTGATATTGGTGAAAAAATCTAAATATTGGACTTTTAGAGTGAATAAGCAAGAAAATTTAATCTAATGGCAAAATACATTTCAGGATTACCTGGCACTATCTATATCAGAATAGATTCATTATTGAGACAATTGCATGTTGAAAATATTGTCCATGTAAACATAATAAAGGATTTTAGAATTTTTTTCATACGAAATTAGAAAGAATTACTGTTTTTTTTTAAACATATGGTAGTTCTACGTATTCATCCAAAAATTTGATCCGAAATATTCAGTAGTAAAGTCACTGTCAGCAGAGAGCAAAATCCATTATCTAAAAAGGGTGAAACAGAGTATAGTCAATAGTTGTGAAAGTACCATGTTTTTATTCATGCTAAGACTAGCAAATTATAACGAGATTTTTTTTCTACTGCATTTAGATAGTATTTACTTGAGCTTCAATACAAATATTTTTTTTTCCTGTGAACAATCTGCATTTATGCTATAAAATTACCAAAAATTCAAAAATATAACCTCAGTATTTCTGCATTTATGCTATAAATTTATCGGAAATTTGATATATAACCTCAGTATTTCATGTTCCATAAAACACTTTGTCTGAAAGTGGAGATAGTGATGTTATCTCCCTTACCTCAGTTTTCATAGCTGTTTCCATGACAACAAAACATTATATCTTTACATTGCCTATATATTGATGTTGCCAGAATAGCTTTACATTATATCTTGACATTGCCTTAATAATATAACATACATTTTTGACATTGAAAGAAAAACATATATCTCGGCCATCAACATTTTTGACAAGTATGTTGTGTGTCCTCGAATGAATGATGTGTTCTGGTTCAGGGAAAGGCTCAACCAAAATTGAATTTTTCATAGCTGAAGTGTAAAAGTTATTAGTAATTGTCTTGTGGAACATCTTATCCTATGTTTTGTGGAACCAGTCAGATCCCATATTCAGTGGAACCTGCCCAATCTTCCACCTGAGTTTTCAAACATCCTGCCAAATCTAACACCTCGGATCTAGTTTATGAACCAAAATGACAGATTTTAAAAGCTTGTTTATCATAACATCCAGGGTGATTTCAACATACTTTTGCAGTGGCACATTTTCCTCTAAATTCAACCTTTTTTGGGGAGAATGGGCACTTTTTGGGGGAATTTCATGTTTTGTTTGTATGAAAAATTAAGTTAAGGAGTAAAAAATATTTTAGGGGCATCGGAACACTTAGAAAGAATTAAAAACAAAGTAAATTTGGATATTCATTCAATTTTTGTCTCGCCCGCGACAAAAGGTGCGGAAAGCGAGACATATGCTTACAAGGTATGGTGGCAGTCTGTCATATGGCTTTTGTCCTTGACCTTAATTTCATGGTCTAGTGAGCGTGTTAAGTTTTTGTGATTAGGTCATTTTCTCAGTAACTATAAGTGGTAGGTCAATGATATTTGGTATATAGGTTGGTCTTGAGTAATACATGACAGTCTGCTATATTGTTTTTGTCTGTGACCTCAATTTCAGGGTCCAGTGAAATTGTTAAGTTTTTGTGCATAGTTTAGTTTCTCAGTAACTATAAGTGGTAGGTCAATGATATTTGGTATGTAGGTTGATCTTAGATAGTACATGACAGTCTGTCATATGGCTTTTGTCCTTGACCTCAATTTGACAGTCTAGTGAGCATGTTAAGTTTTAGTGATTAGTTCATTTTCTCAGTAACTATAAGTGGTAGGTCAATGATATTTGGTATATAGGTTGGTCTTGGGTAGTACATGAAAGTCTGCTATATGGTTTTTGTCTGTGACCTCAATTTCATGGTCCAGTGATCATGTTAAGTTTCCCAGTATCTTTCAATGTAAGGTCAATAATATTTGGTATTTGGGTTTGTCTTAAATGGAACATGACAGCCTGCTGTTTGGCTTTAGCCCTTGACCTCATTTTCATGGTCTAATGAACATGTTTGGTTTTTCAGTATCTATCAGTGGTCACTAATATTTTTTTTGGTGATTCATGACAGTCTGCTCTATTGCCTTTGGCACTTACCCAAATTTCTAGCAAATGTATTTAGTTTTCTGATTTAGTCAGTTTGAGAATTCACAATAATTTTGTGACCATGAAGGGACGAGCGAGACATCAATTTGGGTCCACACTTGTACAAAATATATATGGCGTTTTCCAAAATGTCAGTACTGAGGCAAGGGCAATAATTTTTAAAAAGACCAAATTCAGGGTAAATCCAAGGCAAAAAAAGATTGAATGACATAACATATACCTTGATAAGTGATTTGAGTATAAGAGATTTTACTGTAAATCTAATGCATTTACATCATAAATTTTTATAACAATTGCAACAGAGATATGCAATAAATATGGTAATGGAAACTTAAGATCACACAAACATTATATAATTCCAGGTACAGGTACTACCCATTATGTACGAGTTGTACAGACCTAAAAATATTTATCACTAATGCAGCAATGCCTTGCAATGTGCAACCCAAACTAGAATAATTTCATGAATAACTAAATACCAAAGTTACTGTGAATTTAGATTCTGCATATGCACATTTCAACAACTTATTAATAATCCATTACTAAAAATGTATTGTTAAAATAGCAAAGGTTTTTGTATTGCCCATTTCAGTTATGGTTAAATTTTATTTGGTTGAGTCGTTCCCAGAACTTATTTGTGAAAAAGGAAGTATGAAATGATCTGAAACTGACATTTTATTATCAGGTCACAATCATTTAAGCTTTCCATGTTGATATTTTTATTTCCTGTTGATGTTGTTAATTTTTGACAATTTATGTATGAAAAGTCTATTAAATTTTGTATTTTATTTTATTTTTTATTCTAAATGTATGTTTATATATTTCTGCACTTTTCAACATAAATATTTTAAACATCGTTTATTGTCTTCAGATATTTTTTTTTTTGTGTGGAAAGCGGCAAAATCATACTCTTATGGTTTGTGGTTAAAGTATCTGATATTGGCAGAACTATTTCTCTTGTGGTCTTTGTCAAATTTATGATATTAGCACACCATAATTTGTCATTATGAGAAATTTTCATAAGTCCAAAATTAGTCTCACAGGAACCATATGAGCTACAGCTCAACAACAGTTCACCCTGGTATGCATGGAAGCTATACTAATCCAATAGTAAGAGAGTGGGATACATTGAATTTAACCCAATTGATAATGTACTGATGACTGTAGAAGTGCATGAGACTAGTGTATTATACTTGGTAAGGAGGAGGATATCAGTCCTGAATGGCAAAACAAGTGCAAAAATGAAATGACTGAACAGAAGAAAAGCAACACTTTAGTGGAATAACCATTATTATATAGATAACGATGAAAGATTGAGATTTCCCAGTGAAAGAAAAGTGATAATTAACTGTGAAATTATTTTCCATAATTTCACTCTAGGAAGTGACGTCACAATAGACGTTGTCAACGTTGTTGTTAAGTAAACGTCACAGCGGATTAATCTTGAAAACGTAGTTCATGAAATGAATCACCAACGGAACCATCAAATATTCGTGAAAATCTATATAATAAAAACCATGACTAATCCTTGATTCTGATTATCGAAAATATTCAACTCATGATCGAAAAACGCTGTAATTCACTCATGCGCTCCGCGCATTCGTGAATTACTGCGTTATTCGATCATTCGTTGAATATTTTGCGATAATCAGAATCTTGGATTAGTTATAGTATAAATAATAGATGAGTAGTAAGATCTGATGTTTTGTTAGACACATCCACTAAAATTTACTCTACATCCCCTTCTTAGTTGGACATAAGGTCACAACAAGTTGTCTCCACTTCACACTGTCCTTTTGCCAGGTTTTGAACTTGACCTAAACTTAACCTGTCATCCTGCAGTTATGCTGTAGTCATCTTTCTCAAAATAATTTGATATCTGTAAGGCGGTCACTTCCAAAGTAGTGTCCAGTTGAGTCCTACTTTCAGTATTTGATGGTTTTGCATTCAGAGCACATGTTATAGCCACCTGAAGTGTCTTCACTTCAGTTTCGTTGCGATAAGTTGCTATTGCACATCACTCATTTCTTATCTTTTATATCCAAAAAATCCCAGTTTCCAGGAGTATTTGTTTTGAAAGGCTTCTAATTTCTGCAAGATAAAAACTAAAAGCAAAAAACCTGGTTAGCATAATCAGGTACACATGTATAATGTCTGAAAAACACAGAATAATGAACAAGCTTAAATCAGTAAATATCGAATCAACTTGAGTTAGTTATGGTTTCTTCAGATGGTCTTTTTTAACTATCATCTCTTGAGTGCATATCAAATAGAATCATTCTGAAGGCTATAAGCCCATAGATGTATAAAAACTGAAAGAGAACAAATAACCTAAATATAAATGTTGCATAATAGAAACACAAATTGGGCTTTCCTGAAGAATTTCAATTTTGTGATGAAAAGAGCTGAAAACCATTCAAACAAGAAATACCCTACCGTTTTCAAAAAGTGTTATCTTTTCCTAGATTTGAACTCTCCCATCAAATGGAGGTAAAAACACTCTTTGCTTCCGGTTTTCACTTGTACGGTTGGATAATAAATACACAACTCAAACACTGAATACATTTTAATTCTAACAAATTTAGTGCGATGTCACAGTAAACCAAAGTAAACAATGACATAGTAATGTAAATATGAACAGTTTTATGAACTGTGTTTAGGATGAACAACACTTGCCATGTTGGGTTGATAACCGGAACTGTTTATTTGTATTTAAATGCCGAAACCGAAGGGTGGAACAAATGAATTTTTGAAAAGGCCTGTTGAATAACAAAGCATCAAAGGTCTATAAACATTACAATACAGAGATAACATACTGAACACAAAATGAGACAACAGTGTCAATAGGGTCTGTAAGTCTCGTCATGTGACACCGAGAAATCACGATAAAATTGCAATTTGAAAACGTTTCCCGCCAAAATATGACGTTGCAGCATTATGACGTCCTTATTTTGTGCTTGAAACGTCATATGTTGTTGTTAAAAATGTAACTTCCGGGTACAAATTATGTGCCCGGAAGTTCCAAAATTGAACGAGACTTACAGACCCTATAAGAATAAAAAAGCAGTCCTGGACACAACACAGTAAAAATTGAACAGGGGTATAATCATTATTCAAACTAAAACATCTAACCCACAAACATCTTTACCCTGCAAAAAAAGCTAATTAAGATTGTTTTAAATCTAAATGATCAAATGGAGATTTTGATCTCCAAATGGTGACAGTCAGATTTCATATCAAACACAGAGTAAATTTTATCTCAAATCAGACTATGCTGTCATTCTGTGGGTCTTTCCTCTTGAAACAAACATCTTTAGATGACCAAAGCAAAAACCATAATTTCCGTATAGATTAGTTCTGCAATTTCTACAGGATATGTTTTTTATCACATATCAAATATTTGGAACTCCCTAAGGTTATCTAACCGTCCCATGGGTTGTAAAATTTTGTTAAATCCTTGATATTAAAGTTCACATTAAAATTCAAAATACATATATTATCAGATAGAAGCAAGACTCGATCTGAACCACCAAACAAAGCAATCTTTGGCATCTGTGTCAATTATAAGGAAAGAAAAGAGATCCTGATAAAAGTTAACATACGATCCTATGCAGAGTTTTGCTTAAGCTTGTAAATGTAAAACGTCTATTAACAATGGGTTGTTTTTAGCTCACATGGCTATTTTGACATCCCTTTGCGTCCATTATCAATTCATTTATCCTTCGTCTGTCCGTCTGTTTCATTGAAACTAAGGGGTCAATTAGTACAAAACTTGGCCAAAAAAGTCTATGGGTGGTGCTTTGCAAAAACAATGTTTTTCAGGTCGGCGCTAAATTCAAGATGGCTGCCAGCGGGGAACTTAGTTTAACATTGAACCTATGTGAAAACACATATAAAAATGTTCTCTTCTTAAACTGCAGAGGCGATTGAACCAGACTTTGTCACAATAGTCTTAAGGAGGTCCCCTAAAATGAGTGTTTTTCAGTCCGTGCTTTATCCAAGATGACTCCCAGCAGAGAAGATAGTGAAGCATTGAACCCTATAGGAAGAAAAAATCAAAGATCTTCGCCTCTGAAACTGCTGCGCTAATTAAAACCAAACTTGGCCATAATAGTCTTAAAGTTTTACCCTGCAAAATAAGCTTGTTTTAGTTTGGACTCTTTTGGAGATGGCTGCCAGCACGGAAGATAGTTTTACATTAGACCCTATGGTAAAACACATTCAAAGGTCTTCATCTCTGAGACTGTGGGGCCAATCGTAACAAAAGTTTGCCACAATAGTCTCGCAGTAGTTTCCTGCAGTAAAAGTGTTTATCCGATCCGCCCGAAAAGGATGCCAGTATGGAAATGAGTTTAAAATTGATTGTGAAACACATTCAAAGGTCTTCCCCTCTTAACTGCTGATCAAAATGGTATTGATCTTGACCACAATATTCTTTAGGTGGCCTCCTGCAAAAATGGGGTGTTTTCAGATTCAAGATGGTCGCCAGTAGGAATCTTAATTTAACACTGGACCCATTAGGTAAACACACCTTTGAACCTGTTGATCATTTTGGAACCAAACATGATCGTTACAGTCTTGAGGTGGTCCCTGGAAAGTGTTTTTTCAGTTCGATCTGTGCTATATAAACAGAATGACAGCCAGCTGGAAACATTGTATAACATAGACCTTCTGGGAGATATTCAAAGAACTTCTCTGAAACTGTCATATCAATTCGAACAAAACTTGGCCACAATAGTCTTTGGATGGTCCGCTCCAGAAAGGTGTTTTTTTTAAGTTTGGACATTTCCAAGTCGGTTGCCAGCGAGGAATATAATTTAATATGGTCTCTATTGGAACACTATCAAAGACCCTCCTCTTTGAAACTACTCAGAGAGTAGAACATAGCAGAGATCTTTTCCTCTTAAACTACTTAGGCAAGTGGAATCAAACTTACTAGTCTTTTGGCGGTCCCGTACAATGTTTTGGTACAAAGTTATCGAAGGGAACATTGTTTGACACTGTACCCCACTCACACACTATCTCTGTAACTTTGAAAAGGATTTTAGTGCGTTAGTGGTCAATTGACACATGTGTTCTTGTATTTTGTACTTTTCTTGGTGTTGGTGTTGACCGTGGTTATGTCACACAAATCCACAGAAGACTCACTTTTAAGGAGTGTCAAAATATGTATGATCTATTTCAAAACCTGGACATATTGTATGACCTAACCATAGATGAACATCTTCGATGCATTTTTATTAACAAAGGTTCTGTTGTCAGTATAATTTCAGACAATGAAATTACTTTCCATCTAGTAGAATTCTACTGGTAATCTTTTAGTCTAGCCATCACACGTTTTAAATTCCCTCTGTTTTAAATGTATTATTTCGTTCTGTACTTTGTTTAGTTGTTTATTTATGTCTTCGTTGTCATTGTTTTAATTTTTTCATCAGTTTGGTCTATTGTATTTTTAATTCATCTATATGTATTGATCATTACCAGGGTAGAGTTCTATAATGTCCTTTTTTGTTATTCATCAAGATCTTAGTGGACCGAGTGAATAAGATAATACGATATAGCCTTGTGATAGAGAGCTTATTCCAAAATCAATTTTATAACTCGCTAGTTCGCCTATCCAATGAAATGAAAGGAATTTAGAAGTCATTCAAATGCAGAATCTGGATAATTAGACCTCTAACTGCTGGTACCCAGATTTCATATCAAATGCGATAAAGATTTCATCTCAGTCATACCTTACACAGAACGAGGCCACATTGTTGGTTTTTCTTCTGGAAAACGTCTTCAGATGAACAAAAAGTCCCCATGTCGATGCTTTTACCTAACCATTGCATGAATTGTTCAGTCTTTAATGTTTTACAGTGTTTTAACTGTAACCCTATTCCAACTTTTCATTTGTTTAACCGATTTCACAGTCTTTAGCAGAAACTGGTTAAAGTGACTGTTGATTGAAGTTTACCGCAAATAAAAGATAAGGGGTTTTGTGTCTCCTGATCTATGACAGTTAATGTTGAAAAGTGCGTTTGGTGTTATACTCTTGATAATCACAGTATTCAATACATGTTTTTATTATGCTTTGATCGGTTTGTCATTTTAAAATGAATCTTGNGAGAATTTTAATTGTTTGTTGTTGAAAATGCATTAATTTTAGAATTTCATTCATTCTCTGTGGGAGGGGTACCATTTCTGAAATCCAAGATAAATGGTCCTTAGATGGTACTCTTCGAATAAAGATGTCGGGCAGGTTCGAACATCATAAGATAATGCTCATTTTGGTTGGAAATCTTGAACAGAACAATTTTTTCTAAAATTTCCTGATTGATTTTGTCAATACCTGGATCAGATGGTATTCATATCCTGCTCATTTCATGAAGTTCCTGCATTACACTTAGAATTTATGGTCAATCTCTGGGATGGTCTGGCTTTATGCACCTTTGACACCCTTTTTGGAGATGATGGATTCCTGGCACAAGCTCTTACATAAT
>MJUU01025117.1:14889-32569 GCA_002080025.1 Modiolus philippinarum
CCCTCACCAAATTCTAAATAACAAAATTTTCTTTATTGAATTAGGTTTATAAGAATCTTGTTTCCTTATTTCTGTACCCAATATAATGTGGCCAAACATGAGTGGTAAATTTTGATAGAAAGTCAATAATTTGATCACCAAAATTTGAAGTTATATGTCCAATAATTCCTAAGTTGTTACAACAATGGACATATATATAACAGTAGAAAATCAACATATTAATAAAAGAGATCTTTAACCCAATTAAAATGTGTTTTCTCCCTCTACATCCTTTCTAGAAATGTCAAACTCTGTTTATTACTGTTTCTATAGTAACAGAAAAGATAGAGTAAGATACATACAGGCTGAAGTAGATTTATTACATGCAATTGACTTTCTCCTTGGTTCTGATTGGCTGAGGATGAGGTTAATAATGAGCTGGAAGACTCCTGTGCAGGGTCATTAACTAGGTCAACATCAGAACCACAGCTGCTGGAATATGTTGATGTTGTATCATCAGTCTGTACTCTGTCTTCCCATTCTTCTGAACTCACTGTAGTCTGAAAATAAAGACATATTTCAAATTGTATATTTTTTTCTTTTGTCCTAATGTCAGACATATCCAATTCTTCCTGACTGAAGGACAAATCAGGCCAAACTTTAGTTGGTCTGGCAAAATTTTCAGCTATCAGGACCAAATGTCAGGTAAAAAAATGAATCTGCTTTCTTTTCAGAAACAGTAGGTCCTGTGAATTTATCTAAGGTTTGCATTTTTTTCTTATTTGCCTGACTGAATGTCCAGCAAGCCTACTGGACTTAATGATTGGTCTGTATAAATGTAAATGTAAAATAAGTGAATGATAGTTTAGTTCAGTTTTAAAACTCTTCTGGACAATTTTGCAAGTAGACTAGTGACACAGTCTACTACACATCTTTTGGACCTACCTCTCCTGGACGATTCCAGTGTTATAGTGAAATGTACATGAATGTTAGTTTTATCTTTGATGCCTAACAAGCCCCCACAACAACACAATTTATAATAGGCACAAGTAAAACCAACATCTTACATTCATATACCTGAAATGAAAACCTGCAATGGTGTGCCCTAGGAAATTATCATCTCAAGTTGCAGTAGTGAAACATACATTATCATCAAAACAAGATAACCAACAAAAAGTATTTGATAGACTCTATATGGTACACTGCTGACATAATATGAGTGATCTCTTGCAGAGAGCTGAATTAAACAGTGTTATAAAATTATGCTTTTAATATACTATACCTTATGACCATTGGTTCCTTGGCTTGTTTCTCCTTCTGATGAACTCAGATCCTTCTTAAAACTCTCTTTGCTTCTATTAAGAGTTCTTTTAGATCTGTAAAATGATCCCGTATCACTGCTTTCATCTGCTCCAGTCTGCTTCCTCCTTCGCAAACCTTGAAGTACAGCAACTTTTGCTTTCATTTGAGATTCGTTTTCCGACTCGGATCCAGAATTGTTGCGATCTGGATCGGTGTCTGATGTCACTTCCTTTTTAGGTTTGATACGTAGTGTTGTTGCTAATGGAAGAGATTTTGATCGAGAAAGGAAAACTTTATTACTGAAGCCTATTCCACTATCTTCACTTAAATTCTCGGCATGTCGTACATTATTCAATTGTTCTCTTGGACTTCTCCCTGCAACATTTTGTGCTTCATTTTCATTCCTAGAAATTTCAGATACTTTACCATTTTGCTCAGTCCTATAATTTGCATCTTGATTAGAAGAAGAGCTTCCCACTGAACTCAGACTATCATGTAATGGCTTTGTGTTGAATTTTTCTATCTCCGCTGCAGTTAAGTTTTCAGCATAAAGACAAGTACCATCAGCTACATTAGGAATTTTAAGACCATCAAAACTCAAGTTTGTTTTGTTTGTATTCTTCTGGTCACCTGACAGAGGGTTAACACTGCCTGTTTTAGATGTGTTGCTATGACAACCATTTATTTGTTCTCTGTCAAACAGATTTTGCACGACCTGATCTTTTTCTGACAAAATGTCTGAATTAGTTGAAAGCAATTTATTTCTCAAATTTGTTTGACTTGTAACCATTTTAAGTGTTTTGTCATGTGCGGCATCCATTTCATGTTCAGAATCAGTGCTGTCTCTACGTTTCAAACCATTATTTTCTTCTTCTGTAGAAATCTCACTATCCTGACTCTCTTGTTTTTTTATTTTGTCACATGACTGCTCACATATTATTGGTTTCTCTTCTTGGTAGGCATCACTCCAGCTAACAGATTTACTCTCCATTCCACCATGCTTATTTGATTTTGGAGCAAACTCTTTATTTTTCACAACACGTTTTGGACGACGATCAATGTTTGGAGATTTTCGATCAACATCTTTTGATAAATTGGCAGTATTTCTCACGGATTTCTCACAACCAACATTTTGAGCTGATGCCAATTTTTTTCTTTGTTCAGATTTCTTTCTGGCTTGATATTCCCTGCATAAAATAATTAAGAAATATTAGTAAAATGTAACAACAAGTGGAAAATACAATTCTTCACAAATGTTTTGGGCACTGTACAAAATTATAATCAAAGTGGAAGGGGTCAATGAAAACAGTTCAATCTAAATATTGAAGCTGAAACATGTATAAACTGAAGAATAGGGAAAACATGAAGAGTTTGAGAAATCCATGGGGTAATAATTGTTATTGCGTGAAAAACATGTATGTGTCTTACGACACAACTCATAATGGTCAGCCTATGTAGATGGACTGAATTTTTTATAGCGCAAATTTGAGTTGTGTTTTTTTATTACATAGATTAAAAATATTCACCTCATAGACTTGATATCACCCTGTATTATGTGTGACATGGGACAGTGACAATACTTACCTCATAGACTTGATATCACGCTGAGATATATGTGAACCATGGGACTATGATAATACTTGCCTCACAGCACCCTCACAGACTTGATATCATGCCGAGATTTGTGTGAGACATGGGACTGTGATAATACTCACCTCATAGACTTAATATCATGCCAAAATTTGTGTGAGACATGGGACTGTGATAATACTAACCTCATAGACTTCATATCACGCTGAGATCTGTATGAGACATGGGACTGTGATAATACTAACCTCATAGACTTCATATCACCCTGAGATCTGTGTGAGACATGGGACTATGATAATGCTCACCTCATAGACTTAATATCACACTGCGATCTGTGTGAGACATGGGACTGTGATAATACTAACCTCATAGACTTGATATCACGCTGAGATCTGTGTGAGACATGGGACTGTGATAATACTGTTTGAGAATGAATATAACCCAATAATAACATTAAAGCTACAGGTATAAAAACCTCACTCAAAGGCAACTCCTGAAAAATAAGAAATGGTTTGATTATAAACTAACAAATCTTAAACATAATTGTTTATTCTGTAAGGGTGTATTGATACACCTATCTCATGATTCCATACATATCGCAATACAAGGGTGAGGATTGATATGTGTCAATTTGATACAGTTTTGTGTCTATTTCCTTAGTGATAGCTCACTATACCACAATAATTATTCTATGCTGTGTATATCATTAATCTACACTACTTTAATTGTAAATTGTGCAAGTTATTACAATTTCACAGTGTTTTCCTGTATGAAAAAAGTAGTTCACTGATCTGTTTGTTTAAACTACTATTGTTCTGACATTTATAAGTCAGCTCATATCCTTACTATTAGTGATTTTTCAGTAAATCTAGATGTGAACGAAAATCTACGTTATTTGTAAATAATCCTCTCTGTCCAAAAGCTATATCTGGCCAATTTGCTCTGTACATTCCTTATTTGAAGCAAGATGAAAAACTACAGTTGGTAGGTCAAATTTGTGTAGTTTTTGTTCTTTACTGTTTTTTTAGAACTGGTGTAAATTTTCTCTGACAAAACAAATAATTCTGCAAATTTTTCATTAATATTTTGACAAATAAAGTACATAATGAAGCAGTACAAGTTGAAATTCATCCAATTTTTTTAATGTTCACTTAAGAATTATTTCATGGCTACTGTTAGTTTGCTGGTGATTTACAAATTAATGCATATTATTTTCTTAAATATTTTACCTGAAAGTAGCATAGGGTTAAATAAAAGTAAATGGGCACCCATATGTAAATTCACTACAAACCATAGACAGACAATAATCAAAATTCTAAATTATGACATTTGGTGATAGATGCGGACCAATGGTGTACAATTCAACAGCAACCATTACATGTACATACTACATAAGTTATACTGATGTTTTGTTAACAAATCATATTATAATGACCTATATTTCTGTGTTAAGACTGTTAGTAATCAAAGTTGCATATGTTGCCATTATGATATCAGAATGAAATATATTGCTATATATTCTGCTGAAGTGAAATATCCAGGTAAATCCTGCAATTTGATTGGTTACCTTGACAGGGGATATGAGACTGTATCCCCCTGGTAGCAAAATCACAATTTTAAACGCTTTTAATAGAAAAATTATAGCACTTCTAGCAGAATATAAAAGTTATTTGGGCTTCACAGGGGATACGGGTTCATATTCCCTGCCTGTGCCCTATATCCCCTTCGCCTGATGGCTCAGGGGATATAAAAAACAGACAGGGAATATGAACCCGTATCCCCTGTGAAGATTCCCGAATAACATATAATATCTTTCTCATTAACAGCAAACGATTCATTTCTATAGGAATTAAATGTAAATGTCAATATCTCTAAACATTACAAATCATGTTTGTTCTTGAAATACTTCTGTCAGGAAAATGCATGTACCCTGCCAAAAGGAAAATGCATGTACCCTGCCAAAAAAAAAAAGGAAAATGCATGTACATTACCAAAATAGGAAAATTCTGTACCCTTCCAAAATAGGAAAATGCATGTACCTTACTAAAACAACATCTTTTAAAGTTGTCATGGAAAGGTCTATTGAAACAAACAAGGGGTTGTTCAAAGAATAAAGCTTCAAGGGACATAATTCTAGAACCCCTTGGACCTTTAAACCAATGTTGCACTTTGCCTGACTTTTGTGGCAAACGACTTACATACCAAGTTTGAAGACCATATAATATTTCGTTCTCAAGTTATCAGACGGAAACCTTCTGAAGACAGACGGAGGGACGGACAGACAAACAGATAGACACACGATTGAGGGTATCATATAATACCTCACAACTACGTGTGGCAGGGTATAAAAACACTCCATTAATTACTGTTTCTTATGACACCTATTCGAGTTTTTGTCTTTTAAAACATCTATATGTAATTCGACTTCTTTTTGATCAGTGTCATGAGGTTTACTTTGCTTTCATATTCATCATGTATTATTAATATGTAAATATCTCACATCTTGTTCCAGGATAGCACCAGCATTCTGACAAAATACAACCGTCGTGAGCACCTGTAGTATGTATAGCGCCAGGAGTAATACAAAAAATATAGGAGATGTCTGTTGTAGCCACCTGTAAAATAAAACTTGTTACAAGTAAAGAGACATTAATACAATGATCCCCATCAAGTACACAGTAGAACTTCGATGGCTCAAACTGCAAAAACTCAAATACCATGGATGCCTCGAACCCTTTTTGTGGTACCTTTGTTCAAATTTAAACATAGTTCTACCTCGATATCTTGAACATCCCTTTGGCTTGAACTGTTTTTATCAGTCCCGTTGGTGTTCGAGGCATCAAAGTTCCACTGTTATATAAAAAATATCAAAATTTTTTGTAAAATAATGGTGACAAAATTACTCTTCCAATACCTGTTTTCATCTTTCCTAAGCACTGCAAGAAATATGTTAAGAAAATTTTTCCCACTAATTTAATCTTTGAAATTCAACTACAATATCCTAACCATTGCTATGCTCAAAGTAACAGATTCATTGGGATAAGCAGCAAAACAGATCATGATTAGAAAAGTAACACCACTACAGAAACAAATTCCACAACTTGTGAAAAAAAGACATTCTCCACTTGCTTTCAGTCAAATTTTCAACTTTAAACACAACTTGGATCATATTTTAAAATTTGAAATTTAACTTTTTAAATTTTAAATTTTATCTATTTAGAGTGTAGAAATGTTATTTTTCACGTAATTGCACCTTACATTTAAGTAAGCTGTATTCTGATTGGTTAATAGCCAAGCTATTTTCGCATATTCTTGACTTTTTCACGTTGATAGTGGATTTCACTTTTCACTGTGGGATTTTGCAAAACATGTATACCTTTTTTACTCTTCATTGAGACCCTTGCCATGGTATTTGTCCCATAATTACACCTTATGTACATGTAAGTAAGCTGTATTCTGATTGGTTAATAGCATTGTATTTTTTGGCAAACGTGGTATTTGTCCCAAAGTCATCTGTGTACTTTTATGATAGAGACATTCAGTGTAATTAAACAGATATATTATGAACGTTCGGGTATTTGCTGAAAACACAAGTCTTGGATCTAAATTTCTCTTGCCTTTCAAGCTCAGATTTTGACAATCCTCTGACTTGTATTTCTGGCAAGTACCCATCCTTATCATGATATATCTAGATCTGTTCATGATACAATTTTAAAATTCATATTGACATAATTTCATTCTGGAAAGTAGCGCAACCAGTGATACTGTCAACATTGCTGAAAAGTAAACACCATGGTGCTTTTTAACATCTGACACAGTCTTCCTTGACTGCAACTAAATTTTAGCTTTCAACTCATGATCGAAAAAAGCTGCAATTCACTCATGCCCTCAGCATGATACTTCTGTTTTGAGATCATATCTCTCTTCCATGAGAATAACAAACTGTAACTTTTCAAGAAATTGCAATCAGCAGGAATACATGTAACCCTACTTGGACAATTCTGATAATGAAACCATATTTGCTCAAAATCCTTTAAAGTCCATGAATGTTTTATACTCATAAGGCTAAAATTCTCTAACTCCTGACTTCTAGCTTGTATACTGACCATTAGAACTCTGAGATTATAACATTATTTTGTAACAAAATTTCCTATACCCTTTATTATGTACATACCATTTGTAATGGAATGGGAAGAAAAGCACTCTGCTTATAGCTTTGTGAACAATATAAGTCCATGATACTTGTGGTTTAGCCCTTGTAAAGGTAGAACCTAAAAATACAAAATAATCATGATAATGTATAATACAGTACACACAGAGTGTTTCAGTTACCAATGTCGGACATATTTTTCACAGTAAACACCAGCAAATATTGGTGTAAGCGATAGCAAACTTCCTGTTGTTAATTACATAGAAATATATTGGCAAGTAATAAATGTCAGTGTAAACACCAGCATTTCACCAGAAATTGTTGGTACTTTCACTCATGTCAGACCAGGGTGTGTTTTGTAGTTACAACACTCTGGGCCTAAAATAAAATATTGTTTGTTTCCCCAAACCCAACCGACCCAGAAAAATCACTGTGACCAAAAATATTTTATTGCCACTTTTGGAGAGGAAATTATTTTTTCCTGCATCAAAAATTCATGTTGTTGAAATCTGTTGTAAAATCACTTTTTTGAAAAAATATAACAATTTCCCTACCTACCTACCCACACTTGGCTGAGTAGAGTCAGGTTTGGGGAAACAAACAATAATTTAATTTTGGCCCTGTGTGTACTGTAGTTACTGGCCAATTTTAATAGACAGTATAACATATGTTTTCTAATATCCAGCATGAATAAATCTCAAATAAAGATTTTGTAAATTTCATCTGGCTGTTATCTGTTAGGGCAACACCAGTTTAACTTGAGTTCATTCACAAGAAGAGCAAAGTCAGCTATGGACCTGCATTATTTGCACTTTATTGAAATTTAGGTGATTAGGAATTACTGCTGTTTTGGAATTAAATGCACTTGGAGAAGTGTTATGTCAAGTTCTGAAAAATGTTCATAGTTCCATAACTCTGAAACTATTGTGTTCAGGAAATTAATAAACCAGTGGCTCATAGGCCAAGCCTGTATCACACCAATTTATCAATATTCATAGTTCTATTACTCTGAAACTATTGTGCTCAGGAAATTCAGAAACCAGTGGCTCATAGGCCAAGCCTGTATTACATCCATCTATCAATCATCCTGTAATTGTGAATGCTACCTTGGAAAATACTGCAAATACAGTTTTCATACCTCATTTCACGACAGTTTGAACCAATTTTAATCAATAGTTTCAGAAGATGATGAAAAATGTTTTTTTCCTATTGATTCAAATATTAAAATATATTCTACAATGTTGGCTGTGTTTTTATCATGGCTTGATAGGAAAATATTTTTTTTTATATCTGTGCATTAATCCCTCCTGTAATGTTGGATTCAATTTAAGCTTCAGCAGTTTTAGAGGAGATACCCACAATGTGTCTTTCCATTGCCTTCAACGTTTATGTATGTTCCATGCTGACCACAATGTTTTTTTGTCAGATTGAAATGAAATGAACAATCCTTGTTAAGGATCTCCCATACATGAGAATTTTTTATGATACAAAAAGGGCAGGTACAGTACAAAAAGAGACATACCACAATTATTCACTGCCATAGGAATGTCTTGGAGAGTGATTGGGGTTAATTTTTATTTTGAAAAATTGTTCATGAGACAAAAATAAAAAAAAGGGATGTCATACCACTTCCTGTTCTACAGACAAAAATCTAATTTAGCAGGTAAATCTCAATCAATTTTTAAGGGCTATTCCAGAAAAATTTATCACCCAGGGGGGAACGCCAGTTTTATTTTTTTCTCTTGGTCCTGGGGGTCAGCCTGATGTTGACTAATGGTAGAAATAATATTTTTTTCTATTGGTGGTGGGGTCTAAAATATATGGCGTCCCCCCCTGGATGGTAGATTTAAATGGAATAGCCTTAAGTAAACCAGTTTAGAAAACTTAAATCCTCCACTCTTTGTTTTACTGCATTTTCGGTTTATCAATTGAAAGTGATATTATGTTTGAGGTTTTTTGTGAAAAAGATTTAAAACATTTATCTCTCTGAATGATTTGTTATGGTATGTCTATCTGTACTATACATGTGGACTATTTTTGTGCATTGTTAGGATGCAAATTCCTTACCTCTAATTAAATCAACATCAATAAGTTCTGTTTTAGCACGAACTGATCTCCTTGGGGCATTGCGAATACCCTGTAAAATAAGTGATAGATGAAGATGTAGGGTTTATATAAATTTGTAAATCAATTTCCATTCAATAAAGATGGCATTCTTGGAAAACAATACACATTTCTATACCTATTACACTTACAATTCAAAAATTTTTTCAAAAGTTTCCAAAAAATCAAAGCTCATCAAATGGTTTTGATCTACATGTAATGTAGTTCATGTAAGAAAAATTTATCAAAATCTTTTTTTGACCTGTTTTATCATGTTTACTTTTAAATTTTTTGAAAGTGGAAGGGACATGAAAATGTTTCTAACATACTATACCTTTAATACTTTACAATCAACAGTCTGTTCCCATAGCTGTTTATCATGAAGACCAATCTACAAAATATGATATATAGACGATTTATAGTTAGTGTCTTTAAATATCAACTGTATTTGTACGAGGCTTCGAAACAGATTGACGTGCGAGCCTTTGGCGAGTATTTCAATCTGTTTCGTGCCGAGTACAAATACATTTGATATCTAAAGACACTAATTATATATTGTTTTTATCCTGCAATACATAAAACAACTTTATTTTATGGAAAATATAATCTAAAAAGGATTTTTTGGTGATTTCTGTGTGTCCATAAATACCGGAAGTGGGTGTGGCTTAAATCGATATCCTGTATAGTGTACAAGATACAGCTGTGCAGGATACAGCAAGGGAATATACGTAGGGCTTTATATGTATAGTAAAAGCTACCATTGCAGGATAAATAACATTATTTCACGAATTATCTTAATCATAATTCAAACTGTACATATTAACTTATTAAATGTTTTATTGTGAAGATACATATCATTTTATGTTTTAATATTGTCTGATACATTTCTGCTGTTAATTTTATTCACCATCACCATGGAAACTGCATATTGCAAATCTATTTAATCAAAGAAAACAGAATTTGTATAAAAAAAAAATCAAATTAAGTGACACCCCTGTTGACAGTTTTGTGTATTTTATTGGAAGTATAACAATGTATAAGAAATAAAAGTATTTATAACAGATTTTGTGAATGTGAAGTCATTTGTACTTATTAGTTTATGATAATAACTAGAGCATGTCGAAACTGGCGTTGTCGGAAGGGCCCCGCAATTTCGATCCCGAAACTCCGGGCAAAAGTAAAATTGAGGTAAGTGTGGATTCACATTCTGTTTGACAGACAAATATGTTGATACAGTAATTTGCTGGATACAGTGATTTCTTGAAGTTTTACCAATACATGTCACTTCAAAAAGTCCAAGTATCAGCAAACAGGAAGTGGATGTTCGACAAATTTGAGAATTGCTTACACAATGCAACTGATCATTTCTAAGCTTCAGACTAAATTTCAAATCATTCCCTTCAGTAGAAGCCAAGAAATCTTTGACGGAAATTTGGTTTATAGTAAAAAATCAAAGTATCGGTAAACAGGAAGTGGATGTTCAACAAACTTGAAAATTGCTTACACAATACAACTCATCATTTCAAAGTTTAAAAACCAAATTTCAAATCATTCCCTTTAGTAGAAGCCAAGAAATCTTTGACGGAAAATTTGGTGTATAGTCAAATATCAAAGTATCAGTAAACAGGAAGTGGATGTCTGACAAACTTGAAAATTGCTTACACAATACAACTCATCATTTCAAAGCTTCAGACCATATTTCAAATCATTCCTTTCAGTAGAAGCAAAGAAATCTTTGACGGTAAATTTGGTTTTTAGTCAAAAATCAAAGTATCGGTAAACAGGAAGTGGATATCTGAAAAACTTGAAAATTGCTTACACAATATAATTCATCATTTCCAAGCTTCAGACCAAATTTCAAATCATTCCCTCCAGTTGAAGCCGAGAAATCTGTGACGAAAATTTGGTTATTAGTAAAAATTCAAAGTATCGGCAAACAGGAAGTGGGTGCCCGACAAACTTGAAAATTGCTTACACAATACAACTCATCATTTCCAAGCTTCAGACCAAACTTCAAATCATTCCCACATATACAAGCCAAGAAATCTGTGACAGAAAAAATTGTTGACGGACAGACGGACAGACAGACGGACAAAGTGAAAACTATAGGGCGACTGCATCTCGATGCGGGGCCCTAATTACATCAGCCACCTTAACACATAGAATATCAAAAATGACTTCTTTTTCTTTAACTTGTGCTATTTTCATGTAAATTCAAAGTGGTACAAGTCTGCTATCTATGGATAAGGATTAAATGTGCATGACACAAGATCTCAATATTTCTGGGATATGTAAAACAATGACGTACTGAAAACTGCTAAACGAAGGGACATCAAAGGCACACCTTAAGTTGATCTGGCAAGTATCTAGCAAACATATTTCTTAAACAGGAGCACAAGTAAATTTTCTTCAGCCAGGCAGTATTTCTTATTTGTGTCCTACAAGCTAGGTGTCTGAATGCTTCACTTTGATTTTATTGAAACAATTGACATTTATTTATTGTTGTCACACTCTATACAATCAAAAATTGATGGGTGTTACATGTAACACCTGATGTCACTCCCATTTTTCATGGAAGTTCATACTATGAGTGCCTTAGTGCTATTCCAGAAAAATTTATCACCCAGGGGGGAATGCCAGTTTTTTTTTTTTTTTCTCTTGGTCGTGGGGGTCAGCCTGATGTTGACTAATGGTCTCAAATATATGGCCTTCCCCTCCTGGGTGGTAGATTTAAATGGAATAGCCCTTAGTTCTTAATGATAAATTTGTTAAAAATATGAATTATAGTTTTGAAGGACTTGCAAATTAACAAATGAATTAACAAATGAGTTATTAATTAGACACAATTTTAATAAATACTTGATTCCATTTGCTTCAATATAACAATTAGTAAATTGAATTATTAAATTATTACTTTTTGACATTTTCAAAAATATTGATAACTAAAAGGTCTTATTATCACATTATAGTCAGAAACATGAACAGAATAAGGAAACACATCTATTTACATCCTGCATGTTATCAAATGGTTTAACTTCCTCGTTTTATGTTTTAACACTGTTATGTAAGACAATTTATACTACAGTGCACTGGATACTGAATATCAATGGTACTTTTTTCCCTAGCAATCTATCTACATATACGTGATATACTTTAAGGTAGATAGACACTGATGCACTGCACATTTCAATCAAGCATAAATAAAGGGCTACGCCGAGCGCAGCATGATACGACCGCAGCATGTCGAACACTGAAATTTGAACAAGTGTAAACTAAAATTAATATGGACACAGTAGTTTGCTGGACACAATAAGGACCTTGTCTTAGAAATTAACTGGACACAAACTGGTGAAAATGAAAATAGCTCTTTCTATCCCTTACTACTAGGATATTGTAAGAGCTAAGAAATTCTGTTGACTACCATCAAGAGAAATCCAAACAAAAAAACTCAGGTTGAAATCCAATGAAAAATAAAAATTTCACATATTTTGAAGTATTGCAATTTGGCCCCTTTGACCCATTATAGCTTGGAAACCAAAAAGCAACATAAAATATACTGCCATATCACTGAAGGCTTAAAAAGAGAACAGTCCAAAGATAGTAATCCCATCAAAATCTAATGAAAAATAGACTTCACTTATTTCTAATGATTGCAATTTTGGCCTCTTTGACCCCTTATAGCTCGGAAACGGTAAGAGCTACAGCAAATCTGTTGACATAAACCTGAAAGCTTACATTGAGAGGAATCCAAAGAAAAAAATCCCATCAAAATCTGATGTAAAATAAAGATTTTACATATTTCTAAAAATTGCAATTTTGGCCCTTTTGACCCCTAATAGCTCGGAAACGGTAAGAGCTACGCCAAATCTGTTGACAAACCTCTTAAAGCCTATAATGAGGGAATCTAAAGAAAAAATCCCATTGAAATTGGATGAAAAAAAAAAATTTTAGGTAATCCGCATGCTTTCAATTTTTGCCCCATTGGGCCCCTCGTAGCTTGGAAAAGGAACAAGTTATCAAAAATCTAATGGTGCAGCGCTATGTTAATTTTTCATACGGAATCCACTGCAAAAAACTGCATCAAAATCGGACTAAAAATAAAAAAAATAATTTTTTGAAATTTGCCCCCTTTGAGCCCCATTTATCTCGTGAATGGTACAAGCCACATGAAATCGGTTGGCATACCACTGACTGAAAATTTCCTCGGGAAGACACTGAATGAAAGAAACCCCATTAAAATCCGATAAATAATAAAAATTCTACAGTCAAATATGTTAAAACATCAAATTTAACCCTTTTTGGCCCCTATTCCAAAACGGGTGAGGCCACAATGACTAAA
Source organism: Modiolus philippinarum (assembly GCA_002080025.1). Classification (NCBI taxonomy): domain Eukaryota; kingdom Metazoa; phylum Mollusca; class Bivalvia; order Mytilida; family Modiolidae; genus Modiolus; species Modiolus philippinarum. The sequence goes on from MJUU01025117.1 coordinate 28,353, forward strand.
ACTAAGCCAAGCCTTCCTTTTGTGCCAAGGAACATTGTGTTAAAATTTCATAAGGATTGGTCAACTGAAACTAAAGTTATTGACCAAAAACAAATGTGTCTACAGACAACGACGACAACGACAACGCCGTCTCCGACGACGTCGACGACAGCACCATACCATGATAGGACCACAAAAATTTTTGCGGTTGTATAAAAAATAAAGAGTTGGATATGGCGAATGTTTGATTTTTGGACGGGAACAGTAATTTGACAGCTTTACCTTTGTGTCGTCACAATTAAACAACAGATGCGAAATGTCATATATCATTTACTTTGCCGCGAATTAACTCCCCTTTCCTGTAAATAATGTTAAATGCCGAAACTGTGTGAAATATCTCTGTTAAAATCAAGGTGACACATTTTTTTTATTTTACCCAATAAATTGCATCATAAACTAGCCGTTTACAAAAATATATCAAATTCTTATGGATATAAGGTTCATTTCTATTAGGCTAAAAATTGCCTTTCCATTTTTTCCTGTGCATTCTTTGTAAATTAAGCTGAAAAAAATAGCAAAATTTGATCTCAATTCCTGAAAAAGCAAGCATGGTAACCAATTCTTTTTATTATAGATTTCAGGTAAGTAGGATTGGTTCTTCAACTTACGACAAAATTTAACGGATATGAATATTCGTGTCTATCTACAGTACAGCCAGAGACTTACCGTGATGAATCACTGTGATAGACGTATCACTCTGCTTAGTGAAATGTGAATATTTTATTTCCTATTTGATCTATCAAGAAGCTTTCTTTTCCATTTAAAGTGATGCAATCTACCACTTGATATGCAAAAGAAATTATGTGGATAGTTCATTTAGGAAAAAAGATATATTCATTTAACAATTTAGAGTGATATGTCTATCACAGTGATTTATCATGGTAAGTTTATGGCTGTACTGTACCTTAAGATCAATGTACATTTCCACAATACTTGGCCATAATACCAAAACAACAGAAAAATCAATGGACTAGATGCACTTCCAGTTTCTGTCTTTGGAATTATAATACGTCTTTTGGGAATCTCAATGACATTTAATGGCATGATACATGTATTTGATCTCATTATGTGGAGATTTGACATAAACTTTCTCAGAAACCAAACAGCAAGCACACTACAAAAATTTGATACCTACTAGTAACATACATGTAACAAACATCAAAATATTTATCAAGGAGATTATTATGTTTGTGTTCTACTCTAATTTATACCTTTTTCTGATACCATGCTACAGAATCATGGATTTGGTCCATTCCTCTCTGGAACAAACTTCTTTTTACTTCTAGTTCTTGAGAACAGTTGTTTTCGTCTTCTATGTATTGACAATTAAGGAAGGTTCTCTTCTTGTCCTACATGAATGCATTGAAGCTGTACAGAGTAGTTTCCTTCAAGCCATCTTCAAATTACCATGGATTCTATATGAAAACTGAAAAAAAAGTACGACAACAGTCAATGATCAGTTAGTCAGGATTAAAAATTCACCAGAAATTCTGTCATGTCACAATATATACATGTATATTTGTTTTTTTTTGCCTCAATGTTTCTCGAAAACAGAGGATTATGTAACACAGAACATACACACAAAACTTATGTAAAGCTCAGGAAATATAAACATGATAAAAGGTAAAATTTGGAATTTGGTATGATGTGGAAAATTGTATGACAGTTTTAGAATTTTAGTCAAACTCCCTGGGTCCAAATTATTATGGACTAAATATTTTCCCAACATGAAATAATTGATGAAGTTCCCTCCCTGACTGTACATGTAATTATAAATATAATTACATGTAAGTTCCTTGACCTTTAAAAAGGATGGGACGACAATACCAAAAAGCAATCCAAGCTTTTGTTTTGTGCAAAGAAACATTGTGTTAAAATTCTATACAGATTGGTCAAGTAGAACTTAAGTTATCGGACAGAAACAAAGTTTCTACAGACCAAGAAGCCAGCAATGACTGTGCCAATATCGTACCTTAAAATGTTTGTGGTTGCATAAATACAAAACTGGAACTTAATCATGTTATAAAAGACATAAATTGCCTCATTTTTGGGCCTTTGCTATTTTTAAGAATACGAACCAAAACTCTTACAAAGTTTCAGAGCCTTTGGCCTGATGGTTCACTTTCAAAAATAGAACATATCCAAGCTCTGGTATCAGGAATTACTAGACCACTTTTCATCATGTACCTTTAAGAAAACGTCACATTATAAAGCCTAAAACATCACAAAATTATGTGTTTGAAGTGCATTCTTGGACACATTGGGCGGACATGTTCATGATGTTTCTGACATAGGTCGGAGTTTTAGTGTCCTATTTGTCTCTTTAAAAATTTTAAGATTTAGACTAATATCAAGAAGAAAATAAACTCATCATTATGCTGAAAATGACGATGGTTTTCGTGTGACCATCCTTTCAAAAATTGTATTTCCACGCATCTCAATAACTGCAATGAATAAAAAAGACAAAGGAATAGCTTCGACGAAACATATACCTATGTAAAGATATACCCTTAATTCATATTCAACCATGAAAAGTGGTTTTAACTCGTCTACTTTCAAAATGTAAGCCTCCGTAGTTTCTAATACTGACATGCTAGAATGTTTGGGTTGCACGAAATTGAAGCATGGAATTTCTATTTTTATGACCAATCAAAATACAGTTACCGGTAAGTGAATTCCCCTTAAAAATAGGCACTGCGTGACATATTGTTTGTGACAAAAATAGGTGCCAATGATCAAGTGCCAAGGATGTGGTATCTTCCAAAATTCGCAGAGGCATTTCAGGATTGTCATTATTATCTCGACAAAAATGAATTTTTATACTATTGCAGAGGTCTTTTGGATTAAACACATTTATGAAGATGTTATTAAAAAATGAAAAAGTTACCTACATGATAAAGAATTTCACCTTCTGTTGAGCGTGACATCATGTAAAACAAGATGTGTTTGTGAAACACTACATATGCCCCCAGATTCTACAGTAAAATGTGAAAATACCCAATTTTACCCCTTTTTGACCTCTGTGACCTTGACCATCGACTTAATTTTTTTGCATATTGATGTTCCTCTTGACATGAACTATACACTTGTCAAGTATTAAAAGTCTACATTACATAGTTAAAAAAGTTGTTTGTAACCATAAAAACACCCAATTCAACCCCTTTATTCTGAAAAAGATGTAGCCCTTTTGGGCCCCTTGTTTATAAGAATGGTTTTAATTGTTGAATGTATCTGTTTAAACATGCTATAAGAAACCTACAGAAAAATACTGCATCAAGATTGGACAAAAAAAATTAAAAATTCTTTTTTCCATTTGACCCCCTTTGGGCCTCTTGTTTCTCAAAAACGGTAAATGCTACCTCAAATCTGTCAGCATACTACAACTGTGCAATTTTATTGGCAATAACATAAAACAAACCCTGTCTCAATAGGATAAATAATAGGATTCTACGGTCAAATATGTGAAAACAGCCAATTTCACCCCTTTTTGACCCCTGTGACCTTAACCTTTGACCTGACCTAATTTTTTTTTTTTTGCATATTTATGTTCCTCTTGACTAGACCTATACACTTGCCAAGTATTAAAGGTCTATCTTACATAGTTCAAAAGTTATAGCCAAGGTTAAAATTTCAGACGCACAGACAGACACACACACAACCAGACACACAGACAGGACAAAAACAATATGCCCCCGATCCTTTTTTACCCCTGTGACCTTGACCTTTGACCTGACCTAATTTTTTTTTGCATATTTATGTTCTATACACTTGCCAAGTATTAAAAGTCTATCTTACATACATTACATAGTTCAAAAGTTATAGCCAAGGTTAAAGTTTCGGATGCACAGACAGACACACAGACAGGACAAAAACAATATGCCGCCGATCCTCTGTCTGGGGGCATAAAAATTATAAAATGCTTTTATGGAATGTTTAAAGCAATTCTTGGAACTAAATATTCACTAAAAATATTCCCTGCAAGGATACAATGCATGTGGATATTGATTTTCTCTGAAGCTATTTTTGGTTTTATTTTCTTTTTTTCAAAGTTATTTATAGCGTGCTATTTATAGATCGTTACTCACAAAGATTAACCTAGACCCAACAGGGTTCTCCATAGATGCTCAGATATAGCCGGTTGTTTTACAGTGCTGACTTTTCCAGTGTAAGTTAAAGCG
>MJUU01025117.1:38251-64566 GCA_002080025.1 Modiolus philippinarum
CAAAATATTTTTTTTTCAAAATTAACATTATTTTTTTAGGCAGAAAACATCATTCAGAAAATTTTTTTTCATCATTTTGGCAGCCAAAATATTTTTTTTCACATAAAATCAGATCCAAAATATTTTTTTTGAAAAAAACCATAGCCCCCCCTTTCAAGTTAAATGGTCGGTCCCTTATAAAATTTACTATCTGTTATCTGTTATCTGTTATCTTCAGATCGTGGGATGTCTACTCGCGAGGGTAATTAATAAAATGTCTATACACTTAAAAAAAAAAAACAACTGTTCGTGCGCATAAAATAAAACAACACATCCACCATATGTACAATATGTGCGTATATTCACAGTTACGTCCCTTTTCCCAATGCAAGAGTCAAATATATACAATCTGAATTTTACCAACCTGTAGCTAAGTTTTCACTAAGTTTATTGTGCACTAATGTAAAGTGATTCAGGTTGATTAGGGGGGTACCCTGCCGGTTTTTGTTCTCATAGTTGTAAGCATCTTGTATCGTAGACTGTGCAGATTAAATACATATCTCCTGCAATAAGATTCTAGCTGAGATATAGCTTATGTGTTGTTAGTTGTCTACGTTGTTTTTGAACCGGATTTAAGAGGGTAGAGCAGTCCAGTATAATTTGAATCTTTTCCTCGTTTGTTTTATCTTTTAAGTCTGAATTTCTTATCCTATAATATTCGTCATATAGATCAGTAATGATTGATGTTCTTGCATTTTCTAGCAGTGGACATTTCAGTATAAAGTGTTCAATGTCTTCGTTGTCAGCTCCACATAGTAGACAAGTTGGATCTACATTGCTAGTCTGAAATTTGGCTCTATTGCTTTGTAGTATGTATGTTCCACTTGCGATTTTGATCTTTACTGGTATGCGTATTGCATCAATTGTTGAAGTTGTTTGTAAATGTATCAATGGATGCTGCTTTCCTGGACTGCAAGACTGAATATTTAGATACTGTAGGTTAGCATAATATTGTGATAGATCAGTTATATATTTCTTCCAGTAGGCATAGACATTGGTGTATACAGTTCGTTTCCACTGCTCTTTAGTATATGGCTTTTCCAGTAAGCTGTAAATATCATTTAGGTCGTATCTCCATATGATTCTCTTTATTTCGTTGAACCAAGTTTTACTGTCACTATTTTTTATAGAGAGCTGTTTCTTGCAATTTGTTTTTCTGCTGATGTCTCTGGTTGTAGAAATATGTTATACATAAAAGTTAACATTTTGATGTGAAGTTGTCCTTCTATTGGTATTATACCCGACAGTATATATGGTAAGATATCGGGAGCATTTTGTGGAAGTGATAGTAGCTGTTTGAGCATTCGCTTCTGGAATTGTTCAAGTTTGTTCAAGTTCTTTTTGTCTGGGATTATGACTTCAAGTCCGTACATTAGTGATGGAATTACATATATTTTCATTATATGTATACAAGTACTTGGGTCTAATCCATTTCGCCCATAAAATCCAGCTGACATTAAGCTATATGCAGTCCTTCTTGCTTTCTTAATATTTTCCTCAACGGTGTTTTCAACTGTCTTGTTATTTGATGTTGCTCTTTGTAGTCCTAGATGGGTTGCAGAATCTACCTTTTTTATTTCGTCCTGATCCATACATAATTTTGGATCCAATGAGTTTTTCTTAGAATTTTCCATAGGGAATAATACATGGCAAAATCCGTATCATATGCCGTATCATCCCGAGTTACCAATATCAGCACGAGGGCCTCTGGCCCGAGGGCTGATATTGGTCGAGTGATGATACGACATTTTGATACGGATTTTGTCATGTATTATACAGTTTATCATATGTTTAAACAGGGGACTACAAATCCAAAACTTGTCAAAAATTGAAATCGGTAAGAGAAAATATGTGTATTTTTTGAAGAGGCAAATTTCAAAATGGTCAGAAAGGACTGGAGGTTTTGGAAAAAAAACTTACATATAAAGGAAAAAAGTTTGCTAGATTTTTTAACTGACCCTCACAAAACAATTTCACCCAAACAAATCTTTGTTATCCCCAAAATTTTTTTTGCCCCCCCCTAAAAAAAAATTTTACCCCCCCCCCTGAAAATTTTTTTTCATAAAAAAGTAAGATTGAAAAAAAACAATTTTTGGAAAAAGTATGATACAGGGCTAGCCATGCGATAAAGGGTGTGTGATAAAGGGTAAGCCATGCGATAAAGGGTATGCGATAAAGGGTATGATGTCATAGTGTGAATACAGAATGAGCGTCATGCACTGTATCACATATTCAAAACGTCTGTTTTTATTACTAAACATATGACAAATGTTGATAACTACACTTTTCTGTGGTTGTAAGATGTAATGTTCTTTTTTACTGTAATCCACAGCCATATTTAGAAGGATTTGTGAAGCTGCGAAATCGGTGCAGTTTAAAGTAACGTCATCTGCACAAGCGGTAGTGTTACACGGTATGTAGCCAATTTTAATCCCGTGACTTGAGTCTTTTAGTTGCTGTAATAATGGGTCTATATAGACTTTATATAAATCAGCACTTAAGATTCCTCCTTGTCTGACACCTTGTTGTACCATGAATGTCTCTGATACCGCCCCGTTAAATTTTACACATGATGAAGCGTTCTGATGGAGACCAGTGTTTATCTTGTATTCCAGTGTGGTATAGTTTTCTCATGAGGTTCTGATGTACAACAACATCAAACGCTGCTTTCGCATCCAATAAAACAATTGTGGCTGATTCTTTGTTGTCCATGGATTCTCTTATTGCCTCTTCTAAGATAAAGGCAGCATTTAATGGGGATGCATTTCTTGTAAAGCCTCTCTGGAGGTTGCATTGCATGTTGTCTATTATTGGTTGTATCCTTGATTTGAGAATGATCTCCAAGATCTTGCAGAACACTGGAATTACTGTTATACCTCTGTAATTTTTAACATCAGTTGTAGTTCCTTTATTTTTGAATATTGGTGACAATAGGCCTACTTTTAGACTATTTGGAATATGGCCTTTGTGGAATATAGCTTCTATTATTCTTGTGATGAAGTCTAGAAGAACATCACATGCATAGATGTAGTTTTCTGCTGTTAGTTTAAAGATATCTGGAGCTTTGCCTAGTTTTAGTTCTTGGATAGCTTTATAGATCTCTCCTCTGGTTGGCACTGGGATCTCAGTATTCTGTGTTATTTCTGTAATTATGTCTATTTCTTGCTCAATTTCACTAGAATATGAGTAGTCAAAGTTTTCATTATATGATGATATTGCCAAGTTCGCAAAATGTGTCCTAAATCCTTCCATTATGTTTTGCTCACCGCTAACAGTTTGGTCCCCAATATTTAAATCTTGAATGCAGTGTCTCATGTTTTTTCGTTGCCTATTTAGTAGCAAATGGAAAGTTTTACTGTCTCTATTCCTGGTATTCATTATTTTCTCCTTTATTCCCTGCTCTTTCAATGCCAATTCTGTTCTATAAACTTTTCTGAAGTGTTTTTTACATATAACTCTATGATTTTTGTAGGATGTCCATCATTTGGCTTGCCTGCTTCATACCATTTTATATTTGCTTCTTTCATGTCTTTATAAGCTAGCGCAATGTTTATGTTCCATATTTGTAAATGACCTTTCTTCTTTTTTGTAGTTTTACAATTTGTTGAGCAGGAAGTAGCTGCTGAACTAAGTATTCTATTAACTGTCTCAATAGCCTTTTCGACATTATAGTTTGTATCCAGGTTTCAAGATTACTAATTATACCTAAAACTTAACCCTCTAACCCAGGTCTTTATTTTTAATTTACTCATTATCTTCATATTTGTTTTGTATTGTTCCATTACTCGGGAAGCTCTTTAAATGTATTTCCTAAGCTTGATATTCCGCGTTTTTGTTGTTTGAGATGTCTCCCTTGTTTGTTTTATAACACAAGCCCCGAACCTTTGTGTTGTTTTTATTGATTTGTTTCCCTTTGTATTCCGCTGTCCTTCTTTTGTTTTTTTTTCTCCAAACCGTAACTCTACCCCCCTCCCTCTTTGTGTCTCTGTATATGTACTTCTCCATTGTTATTTTGTGATTCTTATATGTTGTGATTCTCTGAGGGAGTTTCCTTTCTGATACTAAATAAATAATCAACTAGTTACAAGTATACATATTTTATTTTCTCCATCATAAAGCAGTATTAGGTCGGAGAGTCATCCATATGCTGCCTTTTCTCCAAACCGTAACTCTACCCCCCTTTTTGTGTCTCTGTATATGTACTTCTCCGTTGTTATTTTGTGTTTCTTATATGTATATGTTGTGATTCTCTGAGGGAATTTCCTTTCTGATACTAGATAAATAATCAACTAGTTACAAGTATACATATTTTATTTTCTCCGTCATAAAGCAGTCATAGGTCGGCGGCCCTTATATTGAACACAATTCTGTAATCTTTGTCTTGATGTACGGTCAGTAACCTCTTTTGGTCCCTCTTTATTTTGAAATCATCAGTCACGGTCTTCACGTCGTCTCTCTTGTTTGTGACCATATGTTTTATCGTATCGCAGTTATTAAAGAGTTTCTGTAGTTGAGTGTGATTCCTCGTACTTTACATCATATGGTCATATTTCCGTCCTTGTCAGGTCTTTCCAATTTGTAGGCATAGTTGTTTTTGGTCCTCCAGTCACGAACTCTGTAATTTTGTTATTTGGTACTTCGTTCGTAATGTCCCCTAGGTAATCTCCAAATTCGGGCCTCCATTGTATAAACAATGGAATCGGTGTCAGCATATAGGGCATGGGTATTCAACTTCTCCAAATAACTGAATAGTCTCAGTCTCAGTCTTGCTTGTGCGGTCGTATAAGCAGCAATGACCACGTTGGTACGTCCGGATTCCTCATCAAATCTACTTTACACCATCTCATCGCTGACAAAATTGATACACATAACAAGTATCTGATCGCTGGTTACCATGTCGAAGTATTCTGCAGGATCACACACGTATTTGAATTGAGGTAGTTTAGACCTTTGACCAAATTTATACCAAAAGCTGTTCAACATTAACTTGGCTAAAGCTCGTAACCCCGGGTTTTTCTTTATTTGATCATATCGAGAAGTATGCCTCCCTTGTCGTGATAGTCTTTACTATACTTCCAGTTTGACACCATTCTGGCCACCCACTGGCTTCCTGTTTCATGTTAAGAAAGATATTAATACATTTTTGTATATTCTGTAAAAAGTCCCCCAGTCTTAGTTGATGGTTCGTATTGCTCCGTATCGAAATGCCACACTTCGTAACCTTTTTCAATTTGATATCCTTTCTCGAAAGCTTTCTCGCTTTCGTCTGTCACAAAATTTCCGATCAGAGGTCGTTGCTCATCGGTATGCTGGCACTGTGTCTGTTGACGATTCGGCACAGGGTTTACACAACGTAAATGATAACTTGTTAACGGGAGAATTAGGATGTGGAGACCTCTCGGTGGGATGACTTTACATTTGATGAGTCCTTCGTACTGTTGAACGTCAGTGAAGTTTTCAGTGATGATTTCGTGGTGTCCTATGTAATGTTTTCCCGCCTTGTTGATGCAAGGATACAGTGAGGTGACATCGGCGTACGATATGTCTTGGTCTTGTTCATACAGTTTGAATGCTTCGGTTCTTCCACCATAAAAAGCGTCTCTGGGTTCCAAAGGAGTCATCATTTCTACTTGTTGGATTAACTTGAGTTTCGTAAACTTTCATTTTCCCTAACCTTTTTGTCAAACTCGTACGCGTATTCCCATTTACCAATATATATATGTAGCCTTGGTCTTCCAAGTAACGTTTCTTTTCCATGGTTCGTTGATGTAATTCACTCATAGTCATACCGTTTACTGGGTTGACTATAACAGTGTAAACAGCCATGCAGAAATTTTCCGTTAAACTCCAATACATATTTCTGAACACTCTCGTTCTCGTAGTACCCGTCCACTTTATAGCGTCCGATTTGTTTCTCCCCTCCATTTCTTGCATGTTGCATATACTATCTGTTACAGTTTTTGAAATGATTAATAAAAAATGCATAAATTTTGAAAATTTTGCTGAAAAAGGGCTGTAACTCTGAGACGGGTTTTCTGATTTACTTCAAAATTGCAGGGCAGATTTATCTCGGCATTCGGAACAATTTTACCATGACACATTTTTGATATCTACAATGGTTTTTGAGTTATTTGCTAAAAACAGCAATTTATCACTATGATCTATTTTTAGGAACAGCGGCCATGTTGGTTGGTCCTCGGACTAACCAAACACATTTTTCAAACTACATTCCCTGGTGATGACCCAGGCCAAGTTTGGATTAAATTGGCTCAATGGTTTCAGAGGAGAAGATTTTTGAAAAAAAAGTTTACGACGGACGGATGGATGACGGACGATAGACGCCAAGTGATGGCAAAAGCTCTACCTTGCATAGCCAGGTGAGCTAAAAACTACAAAATGGAATTGTACCAAACAGTGATCAACCTATTTCTATTTTCAATGATAATAGCAGGTACATTGACGATATCCTTACTATTAACAATCCCAGTTTTTTTTATCATGTCGACATCATTTATCCACAACAACTGAAACTAATAAAGCAAACAATGATTCTAAGTACTGCCCTTTCTTGATTTAAGTATCATCATTGACTAAACTTTTTGGTAAAAGGGATGATTTTGATTTCACTATTACTAATTTCCCCATTATTGACGGCGTCGTTCCCCTAGCACCACTGTATCTCAACTTGTACGATTCGCTCGCGTTTATTCTGCCATTGCCGATTTTAATGAGCGTAGCCTTACTCTCACATCCAAACTTTTACAACAAGGTTATAGATTTCATAAATTATTAAATACTTTTAAGAAGTTTTACGGAAGATATGAACATATGATATCTAGATATGCAGCTAATTATAAAGGGTATTTATCATCCTCGATTTTATGGAAATATTGTTAAAATGTTAGAAACTGATGGAAAATCCAGGAAAACTGGCTAGTAACTTACATTCTTTATAATAGTGGATATCGACGGGATATTCTAAACAAATCCGTAAAATTAGCTTTGGATAAGTGACCTGAAGACTTTACACATATACTGGCCTCTCACTGATACTGCCGATGTCTACTGACATACATGAAGACTCTTTACGATGCAAACCCTTCGGGAAGTTTTGAGTTTGACTTTTCTTCTGCAGTGCGACATTGTTTTACCAGCAGACTGGGTTCCTTGAGCTAGCTGGCAGTTTAGCGGCGAGCACTCTTTGACACATCCTTCTAAATTACGTTTTGTCTTTATCTTTCCCTTTTCAAGATTGTGGTCGTGCAGTTAGTGGTCTACCTGTATTGGGTTTTATTTGTATGTTTATTATACTACAGAGAAACGGGGTAGAGAAAGGGGAGGTTTGGGTACCCATAAACCGGTTTAACCCTATTGCTAATGCCGGTACCAAGTCCGGCTATCCCGAGTTCCTAGAATGTTTGTCTCTTGTCTTTATTATTATTGTTTTTTTTTCTGGTGCAGTTCGCTTGTGAATTGTGGTATGTGGTTGTAGTTTTCCGCCATTGTAGGTGTTTGCTGTTATCCTATTTTAGTAACATGGAAGATTGTATCGTGAATCATTCAAATGCAAGTGCCACCATTAAGATAAAAGAAGACTGAAAAATATTCATTTACACTAAACACACAATACTATCTAAATTTGTTCCTCATTCCAATCATGCCTGTGTAAACTAAACAGTTTAATCTTTGAACTATCCTTTTTTATCAGGAAGAAGAAGAAAAACAAGCAATTACGTGTTTAAATCATGGTCAGTTGATGAACCATTTTTGGATTGAACATTTCAACCCAAATAGATAATTTTTTGTTAATCTCCATAGTTAAATTTTACTAAAATAAAATCAACGATATATGTTGCTAGGTAAAATATCAAATTATAATTAGTTTTCAAGAATTTCAGGAAATTCACCAAACTTTTTAACAAATAAAGTGAAAATTTGTGTTTTAATCACATGTAATCAAAATTCTTCAAGTATGGTCGCTAGGTACACATTCCAAAAAAGTATTTTTTCAGGAAATTTATAAAAAATGTACTCAAATATTTTTGAATTTCCATGAGGGAAATCATTCTTCTTATTTAAGTCAGTCCTAAAGGAATTGTTGCTAGGTACAAGAGTTGCAGAAAAATAAAAGAATCATATTTTGGAATTGTAAGTGGTCAGAATTCTGCTGTATACCAAGGACGTGCTAAAATTTAAGATTCATGGTGAAATCATCAGTCTTTGACATTACCGAAAAATTTACGAGCGGACGGTGGACATACATAAATGACAATATAACAGAAAAATTCATTCTACAGTACAAGGATAATTAGTTACAAGCATCACTGCATTCATCAATCTTAGACGTGTTTTCAATTGAACGGTAAAACAATATACCCCCGCAATTTCGTCGCGGGTGCATAAAAATGAGGCTTTACCCTCGATCTGTTCTACAAAAAGACGGAACTGGGAATACCAGAAAAGACAATTGTAGAATTAGTAGTTATAAACGTTTTACCTGTGACATGGTCTTTAATCACAATCTAAACTTGAAATTGTTATTTTATTTAAAAAATGATCGTTATACACAAACACTTTTTAAAGTTTCCTAAGAAATACACCTGTTGAACTTTTTCTTAGAATTTGCTTTTCATTTTCATAGAAATGTGCCCAACATTTAACTTCTTGTTGTATTAATAGTAAACTTTCAAACACATAGTGCATACACTATTAACTTTGATCTTATTTTTTCTGAATTCATTTGGTTTTAATCTGCCACAAACAAAAAAAAATTCGCTTTTCCTGTTTCTTGGCCATTTTTTCGCTAACCGTCGTTCAGTTTTATCCGTCTCAAGTATATTTATTTACTGTTCTCCAAGCCTTAACACGTTCTTAATTGGACATTTGAATGATGGTAACACTGTCCAATTTATTGCTGGCTGCTTTTTACACCACTGGATAGTCTGTCCCATGTATATTTACTCCACGTCTCTTTATTTACTTGTTTTTTTTTTTATTGAATGAATGTTAAAATGATGATATCTTCAGTTGGCTGTACCTTCTTTTCTATAGACGACAGAGCTGAGGCTACCAGAAAAGGTAATCGTAGAAATGGTTACCCGTGACATGCTCTTTAATCTCAGTCTATACTAAAATTCAAGATTTTCTTATTTAAAGTTTCCTAAGAAAACACCTGTTGAACTTTTTCTTAGAATTTGTTTTTATTTTGCAGTTGAATGTACCAAAAAATTCAACTTTTCATGTATCAATGTTAACACACCTATTAAGCTGGGTAATGTTTAGATAAATATTAAAAAACCGCACCTTAACATTAATCTAAACAAAAAATTATCTACTGTTACTTGAAATAGATTTTTTTTTACATTTTTCTCAACTGGTCTTACATTATTACAACTGACTGCGAACGTAACTTACCTAAACTTTTCACCGATAACTCTGCTTACTAGGTGCTGTTAAACAGTCTTTCAAACATATAATGCATAGTTACGCTATCAGCTTTCATCTTAATTTCATTAAATTCATTTGGTTTTAATCTGCAATATACACAAAATTTACTTTTTTCTTGTCATTTGGCCATTATTTCGCTAATTGTCGATAAGTTTTTATCCGTCTCAAGTATTAATTTTATTAACTGTTCTCCAAGCTGTAACTCGTTTTCGTCCAAGTTTTAGAGCAATGGATGCTTTTGACACCATTAGATAGTCTATCATAAGTACATCACTCAAATATTCACCAATCTTTGGCACATTTTTGATTGAATATTATTGACTGTTTCATGTTAAAAATAATTATTTCTTCTGTTGGCTTTACCTTCTTTTCTATTAGAAGACAGAACCGGAGGTACATTTAAAAGAATACCAGAATAATCATGGTATTAGTAGTTCAAAAATTGTTACCTATGACGTGGTATCCAAGCTCAATCTAAACTTAAAATCCTTTTTCATTTAATAGAGAAATACGCCTTTTTTATTTTCAATGGAATGTTCCCAAATTTAACCTCTTGATAATGTTACAGGGTTTTCAAACATATAGTGCATTAATGTAGAAAAGATAAACAGGAAACACTTACGATGGCCGAAAATTACAATCACATGCCACAATCCACAAGGGAATTGCACAAGAAAAACAATAAAATGAAAAAATGAAAAAAAAAAAAACAAACAAACATAGACAACGATAGGAGCTCGGGATAGCCGGACTTGGTACCGGCACTAGCATGAGATAGCGGTAGGGTTTAGCCAGTTTATGGGTACCCAAACCTCCCCTTTCTCTAACCCGTTTCCATATAGTTTATTAAAGGAGAGGGCTTTATATAATGTTGTTATAACTTGTCCCATTTGCTTTATTTGAAATAGAATATGTTTAATTCAGTATAATAACATACAAATAAAACCCAACACAAACAGGTAGAATACTAATTCCAAGACTACAATCTTGAGAAGAAAAGCGATTTAGAAAGTTGGGTCAAGGATGTTAGCTATCAGTTTTTCTTGAGCAGTCTGAATTCATTCGGTTTTAATCTGCCACACACAAAAATCTACCCCTTTCCTGTTACTTGGCCATTATTTCGTTAACTGTCATTCAGTATAATTTTTATCCGTCTGTATATTTTTCATTTTATTATGGGGCGGATTTCCTGGACCATTAACGTATTATATATTTGCAATTCCCAATTGAACATACCAATATTTTTCTAGTAACACCTATAACAACTCCTTCAAAACTCCTGTCTTTTGTCTGTTAATCATTTAATCAAGATTTCTATAGAATTCTATTGTATACCAATTAGTTCTTCCTGAAGGTTTTAACTTTATACTCCAGTAATGACAAATTGGTATAAAATAGAATTCCATAGAACTTTGATTTGTTGATTGATAAATATTGCAAAGGTCAACCAAGTGGCAAAACTTTCAAGCTTTACAACCCATGCCTACGTTCTGTTACCCATAAAAGACTACACAACTGTATACGTTCTGTTACCCATAAAAGACTACACAGTGTATACATAACAAACGAAATATAATACAGTTGTATACAATGTGTCTTTTTAACGACTGCAGATCCATTTTAGAATGAAAGCTCGGGGGTGTAAACTTTGAATTCTTTTCAGTAAAACGTTTGTCACTTGGTTGAATGTAGCAATAAAAGACACGAGTTTTGAATGTGTTCGTACAGGTGTTTTTAGAGGTCATTGATGAACTACAAATATAATAAGTTAATGATCCAGGAAATCTGCCATAAATGTTCTCAAATCTTTAACACTCTCACAATTGGACATTTGAATGATTGTTTCACTGTCCAAGTTTAAGAACAATTTATGACTGTCTCATATGTTTGCATGCATTTAAAAACATAACTGAGGTCTGGGGAATAGTTCTGTATTTTGTAAGCCTTCTGTTTTTTTTATAAGTAGAGGAAGAATTTAAAGCACACCAGAAAAGATAATTAGACTTATTAGTAGGGAATTAATATGATTACCTGTCAAATGGTCTTAAATCCTAATCTAAACTTTCTTTATTCTTTTAGTCTGAATGATCGTTATATGTTATTTAAACTTTCTAAAGACATACACACCTGTTGAAATTTGTTGTGAAAGAATATACAATACCCTTTTCCCGGAATTTACCTTTTCATTGTCGGTCGAACGTATCCAAATACGATTTTTTTGTAACTATAGTTGGTATTTAATGAAGTTCAAAAGGCACCTGCCTTTGTATGCATCTATCTATCTATTTATCTATCGGAGTCTGAAAATTATAAAAATATATTTAAGGGAGAACAAATATAATCAAATCATATATGTAAGTATACAATTATATTACAAAATGTAATAGCCATTCTCTGTAAGTACTTAAACTATCTGTATGCACGCTTGGTAATGAAATTCCTTGAAATTTGTTTCACACTGCCACCTCAATGTTTGATAAAAAAAATATCCTAACTAGGGCAACTGTTTACCATGTCAACAGTCAGCAATATGTGATGAGATACGAACATCAAAATCACAAAGATTAAACGGGAACGTCAAAGGACTATTGTGAAGAAGTTTAATTCCAATTTGCTCAGAGGTTTTAGAGATCTTTGAATTAATTTTTCCATATGGTCTTATGTTAAAACTGTGTTCCCTCTGGCTGCCATCTTGGATTACGTACGGACAAAAATAGGGACAAAGTGGAGGTCTTTGGCTAAGTTGTCCAGAGAAGATTTTTGAATTCCCAATAGGGTCCTATATTAAACTATGTTCCCCATTGGCGGCCATCTTAAACGAGCTGCTATAAAAATCACAAACTTGAAGGGGAACACCCAAGGACTATTGTGACAATGTTTGGTTCCAATTGGCTTGCTGGTGTCAAAGGAGAAGATGGTGGCCATCTCAGATGAGGTGTGAACAAACTTTGAAGGGGGCTACAAAAGGACTATTGTGACCACGTTTGGTTTCGATTGGCTCAGTAGTTTAAGAGGAGAAAATCTTTGAATGTATTTTCCATAGTCTTTTATGTTAAAACTATGTTCCCCCTTGGGGCCATCTTGGATGAGGTACAAACACATATGTATCACTCACCTGGTAACTGGTTTTGTTTGTTGTCACCAAAAGACCATCAATTATTATCCATAATACAAAAGATACCAAAGTTGCATAAAAAACAGTAAATTTGGTTATGCTGTACACGTGTTTCAAAGGAGTAACCCCTCATCAACAGCATTCAAATCATATAATATGGAAAACCATAATCCAAAAGCAGTCCAGAAAGTTGTACTAATTTCCAAAAAATATCAAAATAGGAAGCCAAATCCAGTACCAAAGACATCTACCTACTACCATACACGGAATGAAGCCTCAGTATTTTAAAGTATTAGAATTTTGATAAAAACAGTAAATTTCTATAACACGCGAGGCAAAATTTCCATGTCTGACAAGTCTGACTATTGGGGTGGTGAATACCCTGGGGACCTCTGGTCCACACGCGGTGGCATCAACCCAATGGTTTAAAATACAAAAAAAATCCGAAATTGCATAAAAACATTAAACTTCTTTTTGCTGTAACCTCTCATCAGCAGCATTCAAATCAAATACTATGGAAAGCCACAATCCGAAAGTAGTCCAGAAAGAAGTACTCATTTCCAAATCATACTATACAGTAGTTTACCACATGTTTCTGAGAAGATATTCAAACATTCGTTACTATTTTGGATGAGGAAGTAACATATAATTCATAAAACGGACAACCTAAGGTATATTGAAATCAAATTTTGTTAACATTGTTCAAGTTGTTCAACAGAAGGTCTTTTAAAGCATGAATCATAGGGTCCTATGTTAAACTATGTTCCCAATTGGCAGCCGTCTGGAATTAGTAGGAACAAAAAAATTACCAGCCTTGAGAAGGATCACCAAAGGACTTTAATCAGCAAATTTGTTAAAAAATATTTCAGTGGTTCCAGAGGAAAAGATCTTTGAATGTATTTTCCATAGAGTCTTCGTAAAACTATTTTCCCTTCAGTTTAAATGAGGTAGGAGCATAAAAATCTACGAACTTTGAAGGTAACTACCAAAGGACTATTTTGCTAAAATTTAATCAAAATTGTTCAGTTCGATTCTGAGAAGATCTTTCAATGATGTACGAACATACCAAGATGTGTTTGTGAAACACTACATATGCCCCCAGATTCTACAGTTAAATATATGAAAATACCCAATTTTACCCCTTTTTGACCTCGGACCTTGACCTTTGACCTATTTCTTTTGCATATTTATGTTCCTCTTGACAAGACCTATACACTTGCCAAGTATTAAAAGTCTATCTTGCATAGTTCAAAAGTTGTTTATTACCATAAAAGTACCCAATTAAACCCCTTTATTCTGAAACAGATGAAGCCCCTTTGGGCCTCTTGTTTATTAAAATGACTTTAATTGTTAAAAGTATCTGTTTAAAAATGCTATAAGAGACCTACAGAAAAATACTACATCAAGATCCGACAAAAGATTTAAAAATTCATTTTTTCCGTTAGTCCCCATTTGGGCCTCGTTTCTCAACAAGAGGCTCTCAAGAGCCTGTATCGCTCACCTGGGTCCTGCAGCACTATAATTCCCAATTGATGGTCCATCTTTGATTGTGTAAGTACATAAAAATCAGAAACTTTTTATAAAATGCAATTAAAATTGTTCAAGCAGTTTCAAAGAAGATTTTTTGAATGCAGTTTCCAAACTGAAGGGGCCTATGTTAATTTACCTTCCCTGCTGGCAGTTATTTAACTTAAAACTTTGAAGAGGGTCACATAAGGACTATCATATCAAAATTCAACTGAAATTGTTAAAGCACTTTCAGAGAAGATCTTTTTATACATTTCCCACTGGGTCCAATGTTAAACTAAGTTTTGCTACTAGTGGCCATGTCGGAAGACGTATCAGCACCAAAGTAACAAGCTTGGTCAAAATCTCACAAGTTTCATTTATGCAATGTTTAAATTGAATCCATTCAATGGTTTTCCATGATATCTTTGTATGCATTTCCCCTTAGGGTCCAATTCATTGCTGGCAGCCATGTTGGATGATAGATCAGAACTGAAGTTACAACACTTGGTCAGCTTCTCATAAGCAAAGTTTGGATTAAATCTATTAAGCAGTTCTCTAGAAGAAGATCTTTTGTTAAATTAAGTTCACAGCTGGTGACACTTGGTCAGCACCTGACAGGCATCATTCATGTCATGTTTGATTTAAATCCATTCAGCAGTTCTCTAGAAGATCTTTGTGTGCATTTCCCATAGGGTCCAATGCTGTCTGACATGTAAGATGAAAGATTGACACCAAAGTAAAAACATTTGGTCAGCACTTCATAAACATAAACCATGCCAAGTATGGATCAAATCCATTCAGTGGTTCTAAAGTAGAAGTTCTTTGTATGCATTTTCCCATAGGGTCCAATGTTAAAATTAAAGTCCCCACTGGCGGCCATGTTGGATGATAGATCAGTACCAAAGTAACAACACTTTTTTTTTTCCATTAGGTCAAATGGTTAACTAAGTTCCCCGCTAGCGGCCATCTTGGAAGCGGTCGGAAAACTTGAATGTGTTCAATAAAATATAGTCCTTAACAAGTGAACATTTTTGCAATTTAAACTTGACCTCTATCTCAAAGCGTTTTTGAAATATAGGACAAAAAGTAAAAAATCACGAAATATTTGACCAATAAAGGACCACAACTCATATATAGGTATTTGGATTTTCTTCAAAATATCCATGTGGGTAGATCTTAACATGCTGAACATTTTTGCAATTTAAACTTAACCTCTATCTGTTATAGTTTTTTTAATAAAAAATAAAAAACGTCAAAATTTTGAAAATTTTACGGAAAAAGGGCAATAACTCTTAGACGGGTCATCAGATTTTCTTCAAAATTTCAGCAAGGGTAGATCTTCTAATGCTGATCATTTTTGCCGCGTATCAGATTTTTTATATCTGTAACGATTTTGAGTTACTTGCCAAAAACTGTTATTTACCCCTATGTTCTATTTTTTTAGTAACGGAAGCCATGTTGTTTGACCTAAGACAAACAAAATAACAAAATTTGAAACTAGATGCCCTAGTGATGATTCAGTTAAAGTTTGGTTCCATTTGACCCAGTGGTTTCAGAGGAGAAGATTTTTGAAAGTGAGCTAACGAGGGACGGACAGACGGACGACGGACGCCAAGTGATGGCAATAGCTCACCCTGGCATAGCCAGGTGAGCTAAAAATGGTAAATGCTACCTCAAATCTGTTGACATACTACAGTTGTGCAATTTCATTAGCAATAACATAAAACAGACCCCGTCTCTATAGGATAAATAATAAGGATTCTACAGTCAAGTATGTGAAAGCAGCCAAATTCACCCCTTTTTTAACCTCTGTGACCTTGACCTTTGACCTAACCTAAATTTTTGTTTGCATATTTATGTTCCTCTTGACTAGACCTATACATTTGCCAAGTATGAAAAGTCTACCCTACATAGTTCAAAAGTAATAGTCAAGGTAAAAGTTTTGGATGCATAGTCAAACAGACAGGCAGACAGACAAACAGACAGAACAAAAACAATATGCCCCCGATCATCCATCTGGGGGCATAAAAATTACAATCTTTGAAGGAACAACCAAAGAACTATTGTGACAAAGTTGAGACCAAGCTGTCCAGAGAGGAGGATTTTTGAATGCATTTCCCACTGGGTCCTATGTTAACTCTATGTTCCCCTTGGCCAATATCTTTGATGAGGTGCGACCATAAAATTACAAACTTTGAAGGGGATCATCCATGGACTATTGTGACCATTGTTTGGTTTCAACTGGCCCAGTGGTTTTCGGAGGAGAAGATCTTTGAATGAAAAGTTAAGGACGGACTGATGAAGGACAGACTGACAACTGACACCAAGCAAATGTAAAAGCTCACCCTAGTATAGCCATGTGAGCTCAGAAGTGTAATTATTGGCATTAAACTCCTTTCCTTCAGGGAAAAATCTGCAACCACAAATTTCAGATGATATAAAAACAACACTTAACAATGTTTTGATTACATCTAATGTTATCTTTATTAAAATTTATATATAAATAGATAAAGTACACCAATAATAATATACAAAACAAATACAAAGATTGTCACCCTGCTTTAATATTATGCACTTAATTTGATTAAAGTAAAAAAAAACACAACAATAGTATAAACATTGCTTAAGGTAGATCAAGCAAAATAGGAGTCTAATACAGAATTTTCTAGTTTTGGAACATTTTGTAGATCTTAACTCATGTGCCAAATCCAAAATATTTTTCTGTTATCAGGCTTTGTAAACAAGGCTAAAAAACATGTATAAGGAAATGTGAGAACATGCTTACTGTTAACCTTTTATATGAAATATAAATTTTTAAGCTTTTATATGAAATATCCGACAGATGTTTCTTACATTTTTATATTTTAGATATATTCACTTATGATATCTCTTTGCCTGAAAAATCAATCTTTCACAAACTGATTAAGAAAGAGTATACAAAATTGAAAATATTTATTGGAAAAGAAAGCTTATTTCTGGCTAAGAGAATAATATGACAAACTTAGAAAAGAACATTCCAGCTTGAAAATGAAGTAAATTCTGCATTCAACTTTTGATTCATGATAAGTGCTGACTGAATCCACCATTTATTGGTGTTGATCTACCTTAAACAGCCCTAGTTATACATTCAAAGCTGCCTTTAAAGTCTTCTTCAGATTAACCTTATCTGAATGGTCCCATATATCTGATATGCTTATTTGATCTGAATCTATCCAAATACACTGAAAATTTTTATTTTATCTTTATGCAGGTTTGACTGTACATAAGAACTTAAAACCACTAACAATACTGTTATATTTAAAAAAATATCACCAAATTACAAAATACACACTTTATATTTTTGTAAATGTAAACAATTCAAGAAAACCAAATCTACTAAAAATGTCATTGTTATGAATAAAAAATACTGCAGTATTGTTGATAAGTTAGTTATAAGAACATTATCTAAATCTGCACACACTTGTTAGAAAATAAAAAAAGACACAACAAAAAGCACTTGATGATGCAAAAAATATATATTATACTTTCTTGAAAAAAAATGAATGAAATATGTCTCTTTAACATAACAAGGACTTATATCACCGGGACAAAACTTAGATAAGAGAGACATTTAAATTTTCATCAAACACTGTATACAATCATGCTTAATAAGCTGACTGGATTTCATATTCTTTAACAGTCTTCCAACTGTGTCAGATTTGGACTTTCCTTCCAATGAGGTGGCATTGAACTCTGAATACTTGGCCTTTGAAGTAATTTTTCATAGTAAGCTTTGATGTAAGGAAACCTGTCATCAAGTTTCAGCGACATCCTTTGTGACCAAGCAATGTAAGGGAAGAAGAAAACATCAGCCATTGAGAACTCTTTGCCTCCTGCATAAGCATCCTACAACAAGTATATAGAATAATAATTCGAAGGAAAATAATTGATCACATAATCTTTACAACTTCAAAGAATATATATATGAAAAGTCTAGCAGTACATGAAAAATTTTGTGTTTCAAAAATCTTTTCGTATTTTGAAATAAGAAATATATAATATCTTCATAATTTAATTTATCAAAATGATTTTTTAGTAATGAATTGCATAGAAAACAATAGAAAATATGAAATCAAGGACAATAACTCCTTAATTTGTATAAAATTGATTTTTTAATAAATTAATCACGGAATTCAAATATCATAATTTGAGCCATTTATGGTAGATGTGAAAATTGCATCTTTGTTTGGACATTGTACAAGTACAGTTTTGGATTGAACCAAAAATTTGATGGAAACAGATACATCATGTGCCAGTCATAACATAGGATCTATCTGATTTCTTTATGGACAACATCTTGACAGTAACCACAGAAACAGTAATAATATTTGTTACTAGAAAATACAGAATATTTACAAATCTTCAGCTAGCTGTTGTGCAATTAAACTGGGCAAATCTGTATGTTTGTATTTGATATGCACTGAGGAGTTACTGTATAAATTGTTGAAATGGCGATATGCAGAGACCAATTTACAATAACTTCTGTACCTATTACTTCCACTGGGACAATACCACTATTGTTGGACTATTAGTCACTGTATGTATTCACCAACAAAGTAGTCAATATTTCTGTACTGGCCAAAAACAGATTTTATTTGAAAACGTACAATATGTTAACCTTTTGAAAAAAATTGTGGTGGAAAAAATTCATAAAGGACCTCCCTTTGAAGAGTTAGCTGGACAAATGGTCTACCCTATAACTAAGCCATATCTTGCTTAAATTGCTGAATTCAACAGTGTATTTTTGCAAAAAAAAAAGTAATGGTGCATTACATGATACCCCGCCACGTTTCAAAAAATTTCTAAGTTAAAAGGGGCATAACTCCAGAACAAAGTGTACTGCTGAACCCAAAATTATACTTGGCCTGTGTTTTGTGGTAAACAATTTACATACCGAGTTTGAAGACAGTATGTTATTTCATTCACAAGTTATGAGTACAAAACCCTAAAATTCACAAAATTTCAAAATTTCAAGGGGCACAACTCCAGAACCCCTTGGACCTCTATACCCAAAATCAAACTTGACCTGTGTCTTGTGGTAAACAATTTACATACCAAGTTTGAAGACCTTGTGTTATTTCTTTCACAAGTTATGAGTACAAAACCCTAAAATTCACAAAATTTCAAAATTTCAAGGGGCACAACTCCAGAACCCCTTAGACCTCTGAACCCAAAATTTTACTTTACCTGAGTTTTGTGGTAAACAACTTGCATACCAAGTTTTAAGACCTTGTGTTATTTCGTTCACAAGTTATCAGTCGGAAACCTTTGGGGGACGGATGGATGGACGGACAGATGGACAAACAACTGAGGGTATCACATAATACCTCGCCACTTTGTGTGGCGGGGTATAAAAATAAACCCATCAAAATCTATGGAACATGCACATCTTTGCTATATGTACAATCATCCTGCCAAATAAAAATGTCATACTTTAAAAATTGTAGGAGCAATTATAGTGTACCCTATAAGCAATATCTTGCATAAAAATCACTTAGTTAAGGCAGCACAACAATCTCTAAGAGGAAAATTCAATTCCTGACTTTGTATCCAGTAATTTTGTTATCAGTACAGATACAATGACAAATGAGGTATCAAAGGAAACAGAAAGGATTAAAATGACTCTAAATGACCATTTCAATTGTATTTCTTTTAAGTATCAGTGTTTAAATCACATCCCCTTCAAAATTTCAAGCAGCAACTATATTACTTCATGCACTTCTTCAGGTGGTGTACTACAACATTTCATCAAAATCCAAGCAGCCATTTAAATGACAAGGTACATGGATGGATAGACAAACGGACAGACAGCGTGATTCCTATATACCCTCAACTTTGTTTGCAGGAGGTATAATTAAGCATTCAAATTGTAGTCTGTGAATCTTTTTTTTTTAAATTATGTATAACATAACAAAAGGTCCAACTGTATATGGCATATATTTTTCAGAATATGGATTTAAATTTCACAAACCTTTTCAAGATACTTTTCCCATATGTTAAGCTCTTCAATTAATTTGGGTTTGTTTTCTGCAATTTTTTCCATAAGTTTCTGAAAAGTAAAATAAGAAATATTTAATATAAAAAAAATAGTAATGGTGCATTACATGATACCCCGCCACGTTTCACAAAATTTCAAAGTTTAAAGAGGTATAACTCCAGACACCTGTGTACGTCTGAAGCCAAAATTATACTTGGCCAGTGATTTCAGTAAACAACTTACGTAACAAATTAGAAGACACTTTGCTATTTCATTCACAAGTTGAAGACAATATACAAGTTATCAGTCGGAAACTCTAAAATTAAAAAAAAATTCAAAGTTTCAAGGGCATAACTCCAGAACCCCTTTGACCTCTGATCCCTAAATCAAACTTGGCCTGAGTTTTTGTGGTAAGCAAGTTACATACCAAGTTTGAAGACAATATATCATTTCGTTCACAAGTTATCAGTCGGTAACCCTAAAATTCGTAAAATTTCAAAGTTTCAAGGGGGGGCATAACTCCAGAACCCCTTTGACCTCTGAACCCTAAATCGAACTTGGCCCGAGTTTTGTGGTAAACAAGTTACATACCAAGTTTGAATACCTTATGTTATTTCGTTCACAAGTTATCAGTCGGAAACCTTAAAATTCGCAAAATTTCAAAGTTTCAAGGGGCATAACTCCAGAACCCCTTGGATCTCTGAACCTGAAATCGAACTTGGCCTGAGTTTTGTGGTAAACAAGTTACATACCAAGTTTGAAGACCTTATGTTATTTCATTCACAAGTTATCAGTTGGAAACCCTAAAATTTGCAAAATTTCAAAGTTTCAAGGGGCACAACTCCAGAACCCCTTGGACCTCTGAACCCGAAATCAAACTTGGCCTGAGTTATGTGGTAAACAAGTTACATACCAAGTTTGAAGACCTTATGTTATTTCGTTCACAAGTTATCAGTCGGAAACCTTAAAATTCGCAAAATTTCAAAGTTTCAAGGGCATAACTCCAGAACCCCATGGACCTCTGAACCCAACATCGAACTTGGCCTGAGTTTTGTGTTATCAGTCGGTAACCCTAAAATTCGTAAAATTTCAAATTTTCAAGGGGCATAACTCCAAAACCCCTTTGACCTCTGAACCGGAAATCGAACTTGGCCTGAGTTTTGTGGTAAACAAGTTACATACCAAGTTTAAAGACCATATGTTATTTCGTTCACAAGTTACCAGTCGGAAACCTTAAAATTCGCAAAATTTCAAAGTTTCAAGGGGCATTAACTCCAGAACACCTTGGACCTCTGAACCCGAAATCGAACTTGGCCTGAGTTTTGTGGTAAACAAGTTACATACCAAGCTTGAAGACCTTATGTTATTTCGTTCACAAGTTATCAGTCGGAAACCCTAAAATTCGCAAAATTTCAAAGTTTCAAGGGGCATAACTCCAGAACACCTTGGACCTCTGAACCCGAAATCGAACTTGGCCTGAGTTTTGTGGTAAACAAGTTACATAACAAGTTTGAAGACCTTATGTTATTTCGTTCACAAGTTATCAGTCGGAAACCTTCGGGGGACGGACAGACGAACTGATGGACGGACGGACAGACAGACGGATGGACGGACACAGGACTTGGGGTATCACATAATACCTCACAACTACGTGTGGCAGGGTATAAAATACCTCGCCACTACGTGTGGCGGGGTATAAAAATAATATAACTTGACTATAAAATGAAATTGCATAGGGATCCACCATATCACATTAAAGATTATTTTAATAAAGAGCTACACATAGTGCAGGAAGATACAAAAGCAGCAAATTAAACAAAGGTATACATACATATAGGCAAGTGTTAAGGAATATGGACACAAGAACCTTATTTTGCTTGACTGCTGACATAACGTCAGAGATGCATGCATAAAAAAATTTAGATTATTCTACCACATACAGTAACTGATATCTGAACTGTGATGCAAAATTGAAAATTCAGTCAATCAAGCAGAAAATGTCACACCAGCTTACTCTACTGTTGTTATAATTTAATTGGGCTATACTAAGATGTTGTTTTTAGCAGAATTCCAAGAAATAACCCATCTTTGAGGGTTTTAGGATATTTACCAAATTTACCGGTAAAATAAAAAATCTTTGATATCTAACCATTGAAAATATTTGTTTGGACTTTAATCCATCAGAAAAGCAAGGTTGCTAACAATAATTCCCCAAAATAATTCCTGTCTTTGAGAGTTTCGGGAAATTAGTTAAATTTGGAATTTATTTAAATCTTACAATTGAAAATGTTTTTTAACTAAATTACAAAAAGCATGGCTGGTAATTCCCAAACATTGCCTGTCTTCCAGAATTGCAGTTTCAGTCAGCAGAAGATGAAAATGTGATTTTTCCCATAGGGTACAATGTTAAACCTAAGTTCCGTGCAGACAGCAATGTTTTTAATCGAATCAGATGGAATGAATTATGATCAGTCTCTGTAAAGGACCTTTAGTACATCATTCCTGTAAAGTTTGGTTGAATTTGCTTCAGCGGTTTAAGAAGAGCAGATGAAAATGTGATTTTTCCCATAGGATCCAGTGTTAAACTATGTTCCCCGCTAGCAACATGTTTTTCATTGGATTGGAACCAAATGAGTAATCTTGTAAAGCACCTTTAGTACATCATTCCTGTAAAGTTTGGTTGAATTTGCTTCAGTGGTTTAAGAAGAGCAGATGAAAATGTGATTTTTCCCATAGGGTCCAATGTTAAACCTAAGTTCCGCACTAGCAGCCATGTTTTTTATTGGATCGGAACGAAATGAGCTATCTTTCTAAAAAACCTTTAGGCCACACCAAATTAATAAGTTGTTCTTTGAGATTTTGGCCAAAAAATTTGGGGCAAGCGAGCGAAATTTTTTTTTTTTTAATTTTAAATTTTTCACTTCAAATATTCTTGAATTTAAGAGCGAGCGAAATATTTTTTTTTTATTTTTCCTTGTCAGCATTTCAATATTGTTTAAAATGTGTGCATTTGAACCTGCATAACAGCTGATATTCAACCTCTAAACTTAAAAGGTCATTATTGAACTAATAATAATAGTGTCTTGTCATTCAGTCCAACAAATTGCCTTGCATAAACTAAGTTTTGTAAATTGCTTGCCTTTAACAACAACTTTTTCACATTCTGACCTTCTGTTGCATGATAGCTATAGCCACAACTATATGATGTTAAACAGTACACTTTTCACATATTGATCACTAACTAGTCTATCAAAGAATTGTGTAAAGCAAGTGTATGTAATTTCATTTAGATGTAGATGGTCACTAGAAACCATTTAAGATGTACTAAAGTAAGAAAAAGAAAAAAAAAACAGACTGGCAAATTCTAATTGATAATTACATGACTATATGTTGAAGAGTTGGTCAGTATCTGGCAGTGATTATCTTAAACTGGTGCTAGAACATTCATTACAGTAGTCCCCCTCTTGAAAGACCACTCATTTGAGAGACCACCCCTTTTTAGAGACCACATTTCTCTTGCATTAACTCTTTTGTGAACAAATTGACCCCTTTTGGAAGACCACCCCTAAAACCCAACCAGAGGCCACCCTTTTCCTGTCAAAAATATACACATTACCCCTCTATAAAGACCATGTTTTGTTTTGTAAACACTGCTGCAAATTAATTAAATGCCATTTTGTAATAATTAAGCCATCAATAAAATTTACTTAATTAGCAGGCGACAAGCCCTACATGTATATGAAAGAGAAAGATAATGATTTTATATGTAATCATCTGTAATTATTAGAAATTTTATTTTTGAGGGAGAACTAATTAACTCTCACTTAATTATTTGATAAAGATAGGCTGTTGAGAATTAAACTTAAGACAAATGCATGTGAAGGTCATTCTTAGTTTTAAAATAGGTTTCTGGTTAATGCATGTATTTAAAATCTTTGTTAGATATACATTCATATAAAATATAATGTGTCAAATGTGAATGTAACAAATAAGAACACATTTTGAATGCTTTTTTAAATACATGAAGTGAAATAGAATAGCAAATTTGTTAAACAAAATACTTATTTTCGGCCATTTAGATTTTTGGACCTATTCCTTTTGAGAGACCACCCCTTTTGTAAGGCCAATTTTATGTTGCAAATGGGGTGGTCTTTCAAGAGGGGGACTACTGTATTTCCCTTGATAATTTTTATGAAGTCTTAGAAATATTCCACCGTAAATGTTCAAGTCGTGTTTTTCATATTCGTGTCAAAATATTATAAGTTGCGTAACAAATGAAGGCTTATGTTATAGGACTAGTCATTTCACAAACTCAGTTCTTTATTTACCCAAGTCATAGAAAAAAAGATACGTGCAAAACACGAATTCAATGAATGTTGAAAACAATGGAAATGTCACGCAGTAACCCAGTCGTTATAAGAACTTAAGTACCACTCAAGTGTTTGTGAAAAAGAATTAGACGGGAGAGCTTAAATAATTCCAGTTGGATGCCTCACAACTATTCATAAAAGGCAGTTGGAAGTATATGAAACCCGGGTATGACTCCTTTCCCAAATCATTTTATTGCGGCCATGTCATCTGAACCAAAATAACGCTTAACTACACTGCTATTTCCCTGTTTTCGAACGCATAATTGACACAGATTCATTTTTATAATTTTGGAATCAACTTCTTGAAAAACTTTAGTTGATTTCAACGTGCGAGATTTTAATTTTTTTATTTTGATTTTGGAAATTTAGGAGCGGCGAAATAATTTTTATATTTAAATTTTTAATTTGCCAATTTAGGAGCGGTGTTTCCAAAGAACTACTAATTAATTTGGTGTGGCCTTAGCACATCATTCCTGTAAAGTTTGGTTGAATTTGCTTCAGTGGTTTCAGAGGAGAAGATGAAAATGTGATTTTCCCATAGGGTCCAATGTTAAACTATGTTCTGCACTGGCAGCCATGTTTTTTACTGGATTAGAACCCAATGAGCAATCTATGTCAAGGACCTTTAGTACATAATTCCTGTAAAGTATGGTTGAATTTGCTTCATTGGTTTCAGAGCAGAAGACGAAAATGTGATTTTTCCTATAGGGTCCAATGTTAAACCTAAGTTCCGCACTGGTGGCCATGTTTGTTATCTGATCGGCACGAAATTAACAATCTTTGTAAAGGAACTTTAGTACATCATTTCTGTAAAGTTTGGTTGAATTTGCCTCAGTGGTTTCAGAGGAGAAGATGAAAATGTGAAAAGTTTACAGACGATGGATGGACAGACACCAAGTGATGGTAATAGCTCACACTGACCCCTCAAGTCAGGAGAGCTAAAAAATTGATCTTGGCACTGGACCATGAAATAAAGGTCAATGTCACACGATTTTGTGTCTGCTGGATGGTGTTCAAAATAAGCTACTCATGGATTAAATATCATGTTGATACAAACTAGAGGCTCAGACACTGAGCCTGAATCGCTCACCTGACAAAATGCTGAAGCAGGGTTTTCGATGTTATGCGTGGTGGCCTCGTTTTTTTATGTGAATTTCCCATAGAGAGAAAATAAACTATGTTCTGTGCTGGCAGCCATGTTTTTAATTGGATCCGAACAAAATGAGCAATCTTTGTTAAGGACCTTCAGTTCATCATTCTTGTAAAGTCTGGTTGAATTTGCTTCAGCGGTTTCGGAGCAGAAGAAGAAAATGTGAATTTTCCCATAGGGTCCAATGTTAAACCTAAGTTCCGCGCTGGTGGCCATGTTTTTTATTGGATTGGAATGAAATGAGCAATCTTCATTAAGGACCTTCCATACATCATTCCTGTAAAGTTTAGTTGAATTTGCTTTGGTGGTTTCAGAGGAGAAGATGAAAATGTGAATTTCCCATAGGGCCAATGTTATACTATGTTCCGTTCTGGCGGCCATGTTTTTAATTGCATCCGAAAGAAATGAGCAATCTTTGTTAAGAACCTTAAGTACATCATTCCTGTAAAGTTTGGTGACATTTGCTTTAGTGGTTTCAGAGGAGAAGGAGAAAATGTGAATTTCCCTATAGGGTCCAATGTTAAACCTAAGTCCCGCTGGCGGCCATGTTTTTAATCGGATTGAAATAAAATGAGCAATCTTTGTGAAGGACCTTCCATACACCATTCCTGTAAAGTTTGGTGACATTTGCTTCAGTGGTTTCAGAGGAGAAGAAGAAAATGTGAATTT
>MJUU01025117.1:75217-105920 GCA_002080025.1 Modiolus philippinarum
CTGGATGCTGACCTACCCCCAAAGATGCATGCAATTGCAAGGTTAGATGGTCCTACCATGTACAGTTGCTTAGATCTGAACTCAGACAAACTTGAATGTAAGTCGATCATGCGGAAAATAAAGGTCAAAGTGACCTAATTTTGACTGGATGCTGAGCTACCCCCAACGATGCATGCACATGCAAGGTAAGATGATCCTACCATGTACAGTTGCTTTGATCTGAACTCGGATGTAAACATGAATGTAAGTCGATCAATTGTAAAATATAGGTCAAAGTGACCTAATATTGCCTGGATGCTGACCTACAGCAAAAGATACATGTGCATGCAAGGTTAGATGATCCTACCATGTACAGTTCCTTAGATCTGAACTCGGACGTAAACTTGAATGTAAGTCGATCATGCGGAAAATATAGGTCAAAGTGACCTAATTTTGACTGGATGCTGACCTACCCCCAAAGATGCATGCAATTGCAAGGTTAGATGGTCCTACCATGTACAGTTCCTTAGATCTGAACTCGGGCGTAAACTTGAATGTAAGTCGATCATGCGGAAAATATAGGTCAAAGTGACCTAATTTTGCCTGGATGCTGACCTACCCCAAAAGATGCATGCACATGCAAGGTTAGATGATCCTACCATGTACAGTTACTGAGATATCAACTCGGACCTAAAATTAAATGAAAGCCAGTCAAGCGGAAAATATAGGTCAAAGAGACCTAATTTTCTTGGAGGCTGTGAGATAGCCCAAGATGCATCTGCACACAAAGTTTGATGACCCTACCCTTCATAGTTGCAGAGATATATGCCCAAATGCGGACGCTGACGTAGACGTAGATGTAGACGCTTTCGAGGACGCCGGGGGTACTCCAATAGTCCCCCTCAACTTCATTGAGGTGAACTAAAAATCCTATTGAAATCCAATGGAAAATAAAGATTTCAAATATTATGAAAATTTGCAATTATGGCCCCTTTGACCTCTTGTAGCTCGGAAAAGGTAAGAGCTACGCAAAATCTGTTGCATTTCTACTGAAAGCTTATATCAAGAGGAATTCAAAGAAAAAATCCATCGAAATCCAATGAAAAATAAAGATTTCACATATTTCGAAAATTTGCAATTTTGGCCTCTTTGACCTCTTGTAGCTCGGGACGGTAAGAGCTAAGAAAAATCTGTTGACATGCTACTGAAAGCTTATATCAAGAGGAATTCAAAGAAAAAAATCCCATCAAAATCCGATGAAAAATACAATTTTTAGGTAATCCGCAAATTTGCAATTTTAGCCCCGTTCGGCCCCTCATAGTTGGGAAAGGAAACAAGTTACCAAAAATATAATACTTGAACGCCATATTAATTTTTCATAAGGAATCTAATGAAAAACATAGGTAATCAACGATTACAGAGTTCGCCTTGTTATGGCACTAAATTGTCACAGTAACAAAATCTTGACTGGATGTTGACATCACATTTGCATGCCTAAGCAAGGTAACATGATCCTACCATGTATAGTGACTGAGATCTAAAGTTGCCTGAAAACTTGGACATAAATCACTCATGCGTGAAACATAAGTCAAAGTGACCTACTTTTGCCTGGATGCTGATGTACCATCAGGGATGCATGCCTATGCAAGGTTACATGATCCTACCATGTAAAGTGACTGAGATATGAGCTTGCCCAAAAACTTGGATGTAAATCAATCAAGCAGAAAATACAGGTCAAAGTGACCTAATTTTGTCTGGATGCTGATCTACCATCAAGGTTATATGCATATGCCAGGTTACATGATTGTACCATGTATAGTGACTAAGATCTGAACTCGTCCTAAACCTTGAATGTAAATCAATCAAGCATAAAATAAAGGTCAAGGTGTCCTAATTTTGCCTGGATGCTGACCAACCATCAGAGATGTATGCATATGCAAGGTTACATGATCCTACCATGTGTAGTGACTGAGATCTGAACTGGTCAGAAAACTTGAATGTAAATCAATCAAGCGGAAAATATAGGTCAAAGTGATCTAATTTTGCCTGGATGCTGATCCACCATCAGAGTTGCATGCATATGGTAGATTACATGATCCTACTATGTATAGTGACTGAGATCTGAACTCGGACGTAAACTTGAATGTTAGTCGTTCAAGCGGAAAATATAGGTCAAAGTGACCTAATTTTGCCTGGATGCTGACCTACCATCAGAGATGCATGCATATGCAAGGTTACATGATCCTACCATATATAGTGACTGAGATCTGAACTCGGACGTAAACTTGAATGTAAGTCGTTCAAGCGGGAAATATAGGTCATGATCCTACCATGCATAGTTGCAGAGATATATGCCCAAATGCGGACGCGGACGTAGACGTAGACGCGGACGCTAGGGGTACTCCAATAGTCCCCCTCAACTTCTTTGAGGTGAACTAAAAACTGCATCAAAACTGGACAAAAAATGAAATAAATAGATTTTTTAGATTTCTCCCTTTTGGGACCCATTTATCTCATTAATGGTACATGTGACATGAAATCCGTTGCCATACAACTGATTGGAAATTTCCTTAGGATCACACTGAAAGAAACCCCATCAAAATCCGATATATAATAAATATTCTACAGCCCAATATATGAACACACCTAATTTGGCCCTTTTTGGCTCTTTTTAAAACAACAGGCAGGGCCACAATACCCAAAACCAATCCCAACCTTCCTTTTGTGACAAGGAACATTATGTTAAAATTTCATAAGGATTGGTCAACTAGAACTGAAGTTATCGCACTGAAACAAAGAGTCTACAGACGCTGACGACAACGCCGACCCCAGTATCATACCAATATACCTCAAAAAATTTTTTTTGCGGTCGTATAAAATTGTCACGACAACTCAGGAGGATAAAACGAGTTGCCAAATTTGTTCTGCGATGAGTTTAATCGACTGCTTTGATCCACACAAAGGACATTTTTTTATATTAATGATGGTCGATTAGTTATGCTATTATTACATAGATCTTCTACTCAATAAATGAGATTTAAGATGTGGATTATTTCTTTAATTTCAATGTCCCAGTTGTTTACTTGACAAAAACACTGACAAGATATTGTGACGTCACTTCCTCAAGTGACTTGAAATCCTTTATTTTCACTGGTCACAATGACATTTATTTCACTGAGAAAACTTGATAAATCACTGCTTTCTATATAATAAATTTAATTAATTACCTCAAAACCTCTCTGTAACACTTTAGCACATTTTTGGGGATCTGAAGGTATTAGTTTTGGTTCTGGATTATTTCTCTGAAATAAATATGTTTTAGAAATCTGAAAAAAGTTGTAATTTATGAGTTGATCACATCATGACATATAGTAACTAACATTGATTCCAGTTTATCATGTATATTTCTCAAATTGCAATATTAAGAATCTAACACCAGGGGAAGTGCGAGACAGGAGATTCTCACACGTCTTTATGTTAGGGACGCATAAATTCTGTGTGAGACACCAGTGTGGGATTCAAGCATCTCACATCACATGACCTCCCTTGACATAACAATGCAAATCAAGTCACGTCACAATGCCGTATGTCAGAAAACCAAACAACTTCGCACGAATGACATGACAACTTCGAAATTCACATCGCTTCAGTTTGAAAACCCCTAAAGCACAACGTCAAAGATAAATTCTTTAAGTTTTGTACTTGTAGTACAAAACAAAAAAGCACTTGATCTTTCCAAATATTGAATTTATTTTGCAGTAGGTGGCCTAGTTTAAGAGAATATACATTTTTGTTTTATGGCGGCCATGCATGTATTTTACTTTTAATATTCTGCCTGGAAATGTGAGAAAAATTCACGAAACCTAATGTCTTTCCCGCTCAGTACAATGTCTTTATAATTTGTCCTATACTAGGTAGAATTTCATAAAGTAACTGAGACTTTCAGGAAATATACCAAAATTGGAATCAAATATTTTATACAACTGTTTTCGATGAAATGTATGCAAAAAAGTATGGTTGCTAAGTAGAATTCCAAAAAGTAACTGGTCTTTTAGAGTTTCATGAAATTTACCAATACTGGAATAAAAGATTTTTACAACTTTCCTATTGAAAATAATTATTAATACTGTAAGGAATTGACAAAGATATGGTTACTAGATAGAATTCAAAAAAAAATAACAGGTCTTTGAGAGTTTCAGGAAATTTAGCGAAATTAGAATCAAAGATTTTTGCAAATGTTCATTATAACTGTAAGGAATTGAAAAGGGCATGGTTGCTAGGTAGAATTCCAAAAAATAACAGGTCTCTGGGAATTCCAGGAAATTTACAAAAAAAGAATCAAGATTTTTGCAATTAGACCTTTGAAAATGATCATAATAACTGAAGGATCTGGAAAAGTTATGGTTGCTAGGTAAAATTAAAAAAAAAATAACTGATCTCTGAGAGTTTCAGGAATGTCAATGGAAATTGGAAACAAAACCTTTTGCAATTTTAACATCAATAATGTTTGTTTGATTCAAATTTATTAAAAAAGCATTGCTGCTGAGAATTTCAAAAATTTCTTGTCTTGGAGAGTTTCAGGAAATTTACCAAAGTTGGAACCATGTTTTTTAATTCTTAAGTGTTCAAAATTATGTTTGGTACAAAAGAATTGCAAAAATTTACTTAGTAGTATTAGTCTTCCACGGAAGACATGTGTCGCCTGTGTAATAACACTAAAAGTAAGTTACGTCAAACAGGAAGTGGGCATGCAAGAGATCCCAGACCCTCTTACACATTATAGGTCCCAATTCTGATACTCCATGCCGACTTGCAGAAGGCAGGGATATCTGGTGTCTGAGAAAAACGTGACAGAAATTTTCGATACTCGAAAAATATTCTTAGTTCAGTCAAACAGGAAGTGGGCATGCCAGAGATTCAAAACTCAATTACACAGTATAGGTCCCAATACTGATACTCCATGCTAAATTACAGAAGGCTGGGAATTGTGGTTCCTGAGTAAAATGTGACAGAAATTTTTTGTGACACCAATCAACAAAAAATATTCTAAGTTCCGTCAAACAGGAAGTGGCCATGCAAGAGATCCCAAACTTTATTACATGGTATAGGTCCCCATACTGACACTCCATCCTGAATTGTAGAAGGCTAGGATCTGTGGTTCCTGAGAAAAATGTGACAGAAATTTTCAAGACGCAAAAAAATATTCTAAGTTCCATCAAACAGGAAGTTGGCATGCGAGAGATTCCAAACTCTTTTACACAGTATAGGTCCCCATACTAATACTCCATGCCAAATTGCAGAAAGCTCGGATACATAGTTCCTCAGAAAACTGTGACAGAAATTTTTGTGATGCCAACGCGGATGACGACGCCGACGCAAGACGACGGATAGTGATCCCTATATGTCGCCACTGCTTGAACACAGGTGACACAATAACTGGGTGCAAAAATTTCAAAAACTATTTGTCTTTGACATTTTCAGGAAATTTACCAAAGTTGGAACCGGAATCAAAATTCCAATAACCTGTTACACATTTGCCTTTTTTATGCTGAGAAGTCAATATTAATGTAATTCTTTTTTAAGATTCAAAGGCTTTTTCTACATGTTTCTTTACAACTTACATTGTAAGTCCAATTAAATCAAACTAAGTCTAAATATGGAAAAAATAAAGAAAAACTGAAAAAAAATCCTATTTTCTATATATCTGGAAGTAATTTTCTGACCGTTTTTGACCACTTTTTGTGAAATTCCAACAGGAATTAATAATCAATTTGACTTATAGAAAACTTTAACCATAGGGTTAAAATAAATTTTTAGTGCAAAATAATTCGTAAAGGTTCCACGGAACCTAGTGTCTCGCCTGCTCACTCCACTTTATTAATAATTTTGCCTATATTAAGATGTGGTTTCTAAGAATTCTATGATCTTTAAGAGTATCAGGAAATTCACCAAAATTGGAACAAAAAAAATTTGGAATCTAACCAATTGGCAGTATTTGCTTTGACATAAATTCATCCAAAAAGCATAGTTGCTAACAAGAATTTCAAAAAATTGCTTGTCTTTGACTCAGTTTTAGAATATCAGGAAATTTACCAATATTGGAACAAAATTTTTGAAATCTAAGCATTGAAAATTTTTGTTTTCATTAAAATTCATTCAAAAAAGCATTGTTGCTAACAAGAATTCCCCAAAATTGTTTGTCTTTGAGAGCTGCAGAAAATTGGAACCATATTTTTTATTCTTAATTTTCAGAATTATTTCTGGTATGAAAAATTGCTAAAATATTTGATTGTATGCAAAAATTTCAAAAATTGTTAGTCTTGGACATATTCAGGAAATTTACCAAAGATGGAACCAGAATAGAATCCTGAAAGTTTCTTGCTTATCTATAGACTATATGCAACAATTCTACATCAAAATTAAATTTCCTAAGTTCTTCATCGATGCAGAAAATATAGGTCAAGGTGACATAACTCAGGTATGGATGTTGGTTACTACTTAAGATGTAACCATTTACCAATCATCATCTGTCTAGGGCATGTAGGTGCTGAGATATAGTGGAAACTAAAACATAGGTAATCAACGATTACAGAGTTCGCCTCGTTATGGCACTTTGTTACAGTAACAAAATTTTGACTGGATGTTGACATCACATTTGCATGCCTAAGCAAGGTTACATGATCCTACCATGTATAGTGACTGAGATCTGAACTTGCCTGAAAACTTGGACGAAAATCACTCATGCGTAAAACATAAGTCAATGTGACCTACTTTTGCCTGGATGCTGATGTACCATCAGGGATGCATGCCTATGAAAGGTTACATTATCCTACCATGTACAGTGACTGAGATCTGAACTTGTCCAAAAACTTGAATGTAAATCAATCAAGCAGAAAATATAAGTCAATGTTGGATGCTGATCTACCATCAGAGATTGATGCATATGCAAGGTTACATGATCCTACCATGTAAAGTGACTGATATCTGAACTCGTCCAAAAACTTGGATGTAAATCAATCAAGCGTAAAATATAGGTCAAAGTGACCTAATTTTGCCTGGATGCTGATTCACTATCAGAGTTGCATGCATATGCAAGGTTACATAATCCTACCATGTATAGTGACTGAGATCTGAACTCCGACGTAAACTTGAATGTAAGTCGTTCAAGCGGAAAATATAGGTCAAAGTGACCTAATTTTGCCTGGATGCTGACCTACCATCAGAGATGCATGCATATGCAAGGTTACATGATCCTACCATGTATAGTGACTGAGATCTGAACTCGGACGAAAACTTGAATGTAAGTCGTTCAAGTGGAAAATATAAACCAGAGAGACCCAATTTTCTTTGAGGCTGTGAGATAGCCCAAGATGCACCTGCATACAAAGTTTGATGACCCTACCATGCATAGTTGCAGAGATGTATGTCCAAATGCGGACGTAGACGCGGACGCGGACAAGGATGCCGGGGGTACTCTAATTGTCCCCCTCAACTTCATTGAGGCGAACTAAAAATGATTGAAACTAGAGGCACACATGAGCCTGTATTGCTCACCTGGTCACTGGTTTTATTCATTGTCACCTATAGACCACCCATTCATACTCTTAATCAGTTCAGCAGATGTTACATTTTCATTCTTGGATTAGGTACAAACTAAAAATCACAAACTTTGGAAGGGATCACCCAAAGACAATTGTAACCAAGTTTGGTTTCAATTGGCTCAGTAGGTTCAGAGGAGAAGACATTTGAATGCATTTCCCATAGAGTTCCTATGTTAAACTATGTTCCACGCTGGCGGCCATCTTGGATGAGGTAAGAACGCAAAAATCACAAACTTTAAAGGGGACCACCCAAGGACTATTGTGACCAAGTTTGGTTTAATTTGGCTTGGTAGTTTCAGAGGAGATGATCTTTGGATGCATTTCCCATAGGGTCCCTATGTTAAACTATGTTCCCTGCTGGCAGCCATCTTGAATGAGGTATGAACATAAAAATCACAAACTTTGAAGAAAAACATCTAAAGACTATTGTAACCAAGTTTGGTTCCAATTGGCTCAGTGGGTTCAGAGGAGAAGACATTTGAATGCATTTCCCATATGGTCCCTATGTTAAACTGTGCTCCACGCTGGCAGCCATCTTGATGAGGTACAAATGCAAAAATCACAAACTTTAAAGGGGACCACCCAAGGACTATTGTGACAAAATTTGGTCCCCATTGGCTCAGTGGTTTCAGAGGAGAAGATCTTTGAATGCATTTCCCATAGGGTCCTATGTTAAACTATCTTCCCTGCTGGTGGCCATCTTGGATGAGATGCGAACCTGCTGGACATATGTAGAAATTGTAGATCTGGTTAACCTCAACCCTTTGCAATTCACATTTAACCTTTATCTCAAACAGTTTTTGAAATAAAAGTAAAAACGTTCAAAAATTGTAAAAATTCAAAGAAAAAGCGGCAATAACTCCTATGTGGGTTGTCAAATATTCTTCAAAATTGCAGGACATGTAGATCTTGCTATGCTGACCATTTTTACTATACAAACTTCACTTCTATCTTCTATCAATTATAATATATAAGACCAGAAGTAACGAAAAACTGAAATTTTACGGAAAAGGGCCAATAACTCCTAGACGGGTAAACGGATATTCTCCAAAATTGCAGGGCAGGTAGATCTCATCATGCTGATCGTTTTTATCCTTGTCAGAATTTTAATATCTGTAATGGTTTTCGAGTAATTTGTAAAAAACAGCAATTTACCCCCTATGTTCTATTTTTAGTAACAGCATCCATGTTGTTTGGTCTACGGACATAAAAATCACAAACTTGAAAGAGCATACCCTGGTGATGATTCAGGCCAAGTTTGGTTAGTATTGGCCCAGTAGTTTCAGAGGAGAAGATCTTTGAATAAAAGTTAACAGACGGACGGATGACGGACGCTGAGTGATGGCAAAAGCTCACATGGCCTTTGGCCAGGTGAGCTAAATAACTAAGTCCAACAAATGGAAAAATACTGAAAATAATCCGAATTATTTTCTTTCAAAAATATACTTGGGATTCAATAATGAAGTTGCACTGAATATTGTGTCAAAATTGATATCAAGCAAATGCAAGATTTCAGAAAGATATTGCATTTCAAAAAAAGTTTAACATTTGGGTTAACCAAATGTTGACGATGACGCCGACACCGACGACGGAATCTATGGTCGCTTTGTCACCTTGCAGGCGAGACAAAAACTAAGTCCAATTAAAAAAAAACGGAAAAACTAAAAAAAAATTCTAATTTTTCAGTGTAGAAAACGGAACAAATTGCACAATTTGTAGAAAAATGACAAATTTGACCAATTTTGACTACTTTTTCTGAAGAGGAAACATAGAGCAAATGCAAGAACCAAAAAAATATTTATATGGGAGGTCTTACACATCTGTACTAACAAGCGGATAAAGTATCTAATTGGTTCTTGAATGCGCTCAATATTTCCGATAAGGAAAACAATTCGAAAATATGTCAAATTCCTTGTATTTCTATGAAAACGTTCAAAAGTAGCTAAAACATGACGTCAGAACTGTACCCACTGTGACGTCATGGGTTCAAAATTTTGTATTTTTTTCTTAAGTGGGATCTGAACTTTCAAACGAACATAAAAGAAAATATTCATGTGCAACTTAAACAAGAGTGGACCCTAATAGATGTCTCGCCCGTCCCTGCTTGTCGCTAAAACAGTCATGCACTACTCAAGAGCAACCTACAAGCCAAATATTATTACCATTCCACTTACAGTAATTAAGAAACTATTCTAATCAGAAACACTAAACTTTGTTCACTAGACCATGAAATTGAGGTCAAGGTCAAAAGCCATATGGCAGACTGACATGTACTAACCAAGTCCAAGCTATATACCAAATATCATTGACTTCTAGCTTCTAGTTATTGAGAAATGGACTTAAGCAAAAAAACTTAACCTGGTCACTGGACCGCGAAATATAGGTCAAGGTCACATGATTTTGGGTCTGACAGATAGGGTTCGCCGTAAGCTACATATGGACCAAATATAAAGTTCCTACATCAATGGCTTCTGTATTAAAACTTGAGTTTACGCAGACGTCGCCATCGCCGTCATACTTTGCACGCCTATGTCTCGCTTTCGCGACTTTCGTCGCGGGCGAGACAAAAATCACCGAAATTTAGGGCCAAATCACCCCCTTATCGCACCTTGTCCTTTCAAATGATTCCATTGCGATTTGATGAAGATATTGATGTTTAGAAAACTTAAACCACAGGGTTAAAATAAATGTTGATGACCACGATGACCACGACGAGGACATCGATGACAGAATTTAGGATCGCTATATCTCGCTTGCATGACTTTCGTCATGGGCAAGACAAAAATAATCAGCCATGGTTAAAAATGTGAGACAAGACAATTCACACCTTGTGTTCACATTTCTTATCATCAGAAACTCAGACCTGTTAAGTGCCACGCCATCAGGCTGAGACTCACGTGAAGCTTTTGCAAATTTGGGGCAAATTTCTTTGATCTTTTAATATTTTTCTTTGATCTTAATTTTAGCAAATCTCATGCAAAGCAATTATCGACAGGTCTGGAAACTCGGCAAGCCTCGTTTCTGACTGGAAAATGTGAACCCTCAGGTGGAATTGTCCAATCTCACATTTTAGAACATGACTTGATTATTATAATGTCAGACACCAAAGGGTAAGATCTCTAGTCCCAGACGAAGCTTGCTGAGTCCGAGATAATTGAAATCTTCCATGAGGGTGTCAGAGATTCTCTCATCCCCCACTTCCACTGGTGTTTGATTTTATTTCTCACTGC
Organism: Modiolus philippinarum; assembly: GCA_002080025.1. NCBI lineage: Eukaryota > Metazoa > Mollusca > Bivalvia > Mytilida > Modiolidae > Modiolus > Modiolus philippinarum. The sequence continues at coordinate 86,028 of MJUU01025117.1, forward strand.
ATGTCGACCACTGAAATTTGAACAAGTGTTAACTAAAATGAATGTGGACATAGTAATTTGCTGGACACAATAAGGACCTTGACACATTAATTAACTGGAAACAAACTAGTGAAAATAAAAATTAGCCCTTTTAATCCCTTATCACTAGGATATTGTAAGAGCTAACAAATTCTGTTGACTACCATCAAGAGAAATCCAAAGAAAAAACTCAGTTTGAAATCCAATGACCCATATTTTAAATTTAGCAATTTGGCCACTTTGACCCATTACAGCTTGGAAACCAAAGAGCAACGCAAAATATACTGCCATATCAATGCAAGATTACAATTAGAACAATCTAAAGATAAAAATCCTATCAAAATCTAATGAAAAATAAAGACTTCACATATTTCTAATAATTGCAATTTTGACCCCTTTGACCCCTTTTAGCTCGGAAACCGTAAGAGCTACACCAATTCTGTTGACATACTACTGAAAGCCTACAATGTGAGGAATCTAAAGAAAAAAATTCCATTGAAATCAGATGAAAATTAAAATTTTAGGTAATCTGCATGTTTGCAATTCTTGCCCTGTTGGGCCCCTCATAGCTTGGAAAAGAAACAAGTTATCAAAAATCTAATGGTGCAGCGCATGTTAATTTTTCATAAGGAATCAACTGCAAAAAACTGCATCAAAATTGGACTAAAAATAAAAAAAATTAAAATTTTTGAAATTCGCCCCTTTTGGGCCCAATTTATCTCGTGAACGGTACATGCTACGTGAAATCCGCTGGCAAACTACTAATTGGAAATTTACTCAGGAGGACACTGAAAGAAACCCCATCAAAATCCGATAAATAATAAAGATTCTACAGACAAATATGTGAAAACATCAAATTTAACCCTTTTTGGCCCCTTTTTTAAAAACGGGTGGGGCCTCAATGACCAAAACTAAGCCAAGCCTTCCTTTTGTGCAAAGGAACATTGTATTAAAATTTCATAAGGATTGGTCAACTGAAACTTAAGTTATTGACCAAAAACAAAAGTGTCTACAGACGACAACGACAACAACGATCACGACGACGACAGAACCATACCATTATACAACCGCAAAAATTTTTACAGTTGTATAAAAATACTTAAATCCAAACAAAAATATCGTCAAGTTTGTCTTAAATGGTCTTTCATTTGTTGTTTTTTCTTGTGCAGTTCCTTGGTATATTTTATTCTTGTGCAGTTCCTTGGTATATTGTGGCATGTGGCATTGTTTTTCGGCCATTGCTGGTATTTCCTGTCATGCCTGTCATCCTTTTTATTATATTAATATTTCAGGAGTTAAATTTTCATGCTTTCATAAACATCAATTCTGACATGGCTCTTGTTAATCTTTTTTTTAAACAGTATAATACTCAGTAACCATATATTTTGCTCATGTGCAAATGGTATAGGAATATGAGTAAACGGAATGAAAAACAACAATGTTTGTAATTTTGTTCGTCTTAAGTTTAGGAAGGAAATAAAGGTTGAGAACAGTTTTAACTAAGCATGCAATTGTGTATTGTTTTGCTTTTGAGATGAATTTTGAACTTGCATTTGTTTGAAAATGTCAGAATGTGTATCGTGACGTCATAGATATGGACAGCAATGGAGGCGAGAAATCAGCCTTCTTTTACATGTTTTAGGTTGCATCAAAATGGAAAATTCAATTTTCCCTCGTATAAAAATCGAAATAATTCATGGCAGGTATATGGTTATTGTCATTTATCCATAGGCTTTGCCTTTATATTCGTAAATGTAACCGTTTGCTGACACTCTGGATTAAATTCTAATATACAGGCCCAGACCATGGTTAAATTAAGAAATAATTCATGGCAGGTATATGGTTATTGGAAATTTAACCATGGGCTGGGCCTTTATATCCAATTTAACCCAGAGCGTTAGCGAGGGGTTAAATTGACGAATATAAAGACCCAGCCCATGGTTAAATGACAATACCATATACCTGCCATGAATTATTTCAATTATTATTTGACAGAAAATGAAATTTTCCATCCTGAAGCGTCCTAAGAGAGGGCGGATTTCCTGCCTTCATTGCTGTCTGTGTCTATGACATCACAATACACAATATGACGTTTTCAAACAGATGCACGTTCAAAATTCAAATCGAAGGCAAAACAATACACATTTTTGTGTCTGAATGGCACGATTTAGTTAAAAAATGTTCTTAACCTTTATTTCCATCTTAAACTAAAATGAACAAAATTAAAAATATTGTTTTTTTATCCCGTTTACTCATATTCCGATACCATTTGCGCATGTGTGAAATATATGGTTATCGAGTATTATACTGGTTGACTATTATTAAACAAGAGCCATGTTAGAATTTCCAATAACCATATACCTGCCCTGAATTATTTCTTAATTAATACCTCACAAAAATACCCGCTAAACAGATTATTGTTTTGTTTTTTTCTGCCTGCTTATACAAGCAAAAACAAATCCAGGAGTGCATTCATGACCATGGTTGTGAATTGAATTGTTGAACTGTGACAAAGTGAGTTATAACCATGTATGTGACAATGATGCCCTGATCAAATTTAAATGATTTGTTCCATGCATTATACACTAAAATACAAATTATTTTGAATTTCATTGTTCAATCATTTTATGTCATTTAAATGCCTCCGATACATGTAATATGGATATTGATTTCCTATGTATTGTGCCTCCCCAATCAATCATTTCATTTAAATTTAAATTAGTGTACTATCGATACGTGTCTTTGTCAAATCTAACTTCCTTATTGTATAGACAGGTTTAAAATCTTACCTCCAGAAAAAAAACAGATAGCAATTTAGATTCCTTTGTAATTTACAAGCCAAGGTGTAGAAAGTAAATATTATTGTCATCGCTATGGGATATCTGTTTCTTGGATGACAACAGATCTTTAGTTTGTTTTTCCTGTACTGGATTTGACTTTACTACCGAAGTTGTTCAACATTACAGGTGTCTTATAAGAAGCAGGTGATGCTTACTTTACTGGTACACCCGATCCCACCCATGGTTTTTATTGGGTCTGTGTTGTTCAGCTGTATGTGTGTCTTCATTTTTCTTTTTGTCTGGTACTAATGTGTTGTCCTGGTCCATGGATTGTTCGTTTTTTTGCCTGACGGTTCAGTTCTCACTTGCTTTTAAATCTTACCTCCAGATAAAAACAAATGGCATTTGATTCATTGATAATGGTGTCTCCATCTTTGAATACAGGTACCTACAATAAAATAATGTACTGTCACTATTCAAAAATAATATGATACATGAACAAAAATTCTTCTGTTTTGAACTAGCTGTTCCAAACCACATTACAAACAAAATCCATCTAATATAATTGATAAAAAGATTACATTAGGACGCTAATTTCACTTATGTGTGAACATTAGAATATATGGGTCAAAGCTAATATAATGTGAAATTACATGTACTATTGTTTATGGGGTTCTAATTTTCATGGATTTCGTTGTTTGCTTAAACCATGAAATTAAGATTCCAAGGAAATGTATTTTTCAATAGGGTTTTAATGCATTGAATTCAAAACCATGAATTTAAGTACCCACCAAAATAGTGATAATTATGAAAACCACAAAAATTGCATGATGTCCACGAATAAAAGTACATTTTGTACTTCCACAGTATAAGCAAAAACATGTATACATGTCATGTCAGTTTGCCTTCATGGATGTATTATGCAACATGCAACCTAAGATGGTCATCACAAGAAAATTTGCAGTCTTTGAATAAATTTAATCAAAATGCTTCTATGATTGTCTTACAGTAAATTATAGTACTGAAATCCATTACTTTGTATAACTCTTCAATTGGACTTTGATGCATTGCTACAAATGGTCCATTCATTTGAAACTGAACAGAAAACCTGTTATAACCATGTAACAGTTTATGTACATTTATGACTGCTTGTTGTTACCAAAAGATTACAAAATTTTCAATCACCTAACTTGAATCCATATATTTTGCATTAATTTGAACAAAATGAAATCCAAATATGTCATAATACTCAAATTTTTCATCATCTGGCAAAAACCTGCTGCATAAAAGCTCACATCTGACAAAATTCTTTCAGGTTGGTTAGGTGGCATTAATTCGAAGTGTTTAAGATGTTTGCTGATCAATTTTAAAACAACAAGAATTTCAATTACATGTAAATGTGATTTTTTGTTAGAAAATTGAAAAAGAAGCAATTTAAGTGGAAAAATTGTTAGCTACAGATGTCATTTTTTATATCTTATTATGCATAAAAAAATGTTGGGAAAATGATTTCACTGAATTTTTCATATGCTTAATACCATTCATCATGTTCATGAGCAATGTTCCCATTAATGAATGTGACAAAATAACTCCAACTAAAGACAGTTTTTTTTCAAAATGCTCCAAAAGGTGTATTAAAATTTTACTATCCATGCATATTTTAATTAGAAAATTTTACTATCCAGGCATATGCATGGATAGTAAAATTTTCTAATTCTAAAAATGCCCAGTGGACCAAGGTAACGGGTCTGTTCGCCCAGGGTCTGTTTGCCCCTAAGTGGGTCCGTTCCCTCCCCATTTGAAAGTTAAGTTTGTTTATTTTACAATTATCATGACACGTTAATTGTACATATTTGACACTATATTGCCTATGAATGTTTACTTTACAATTGGCAATGATTACTGACTTTGAAGTGTTGATTGACAGGTGTTTGTTTGGTATTATTGACAGTTTTATAATTAAGATGTTTGTTTTTTAAAATTCAGTCAGAGACATGTAATTATATGTCCCTGCTTCAGTTTAACATTTATTGATTGTTCTTATAATAAATCTTGATTGTAAAATATTATAACTTTAATCAGTAAATATGTTTGTTTTTCAACCTGTTATTAAACAAATGATTTGTACTAATTATTCTTCTTGTGTTCTGATTATGCATTTTATAATCAAATCTTAATTACATGAGGTTTGCTTCGCATTTATTACAATTAAAACATTTACAGCATTGGCCTGTGCTGAGTAAATTTTTGGAAAAACATTTGTTGCAAGATGAAAGTATTACAGCTTTGGTTATTTGATGCTTTAATGTTGCAACGAAAATGCTATAGATTGTGTTGGACATGTTTTATGCAATACTTTTGAAAAATTAACTGTTTGGTTCGCGAAAAAAAAAATACAAAATTAAGAAAACCTGTAATAAAGGGCAAGATAAGCCCCATCCCTTTAAGTTCCCTGGTTAGGTTTTCACATTGTAATTTTCGACCCTCCCTTTTTGCCTGAAATACCTTAATTGGCTTAAAAATTAAAAAAAAATATGTACCATAATATGGTAGGACGCCCATGCATTCACCGAAGCAAATAATCAAATAAAATTATACAAAGAACAGTTTTAGACATAGAAAGGAAAAAAATAATAAAAGAAAATAAAAATTATAAAATAATTCCAACCTTTGACTAGCTGCGGAACCGTAGCTCATGGTCCTTGTGATTTTTTTTGATATGGCGGACCATAGATCCGCCAAATCAGAAAAAAATAAAAGGACCTATAGAGCTACGGTCCCGCAGCTAACCTTTGACATGACCCTTCAACAGTAACATAAAATACCATCAACAAATATTGATAAATATGGTGGGCGAACGGACCCTGGGGTAAAGGGAAAGTGGGAGAAAAGGACCATGGGCGACTGGGAAAGTGGGCAAAAGGGTAGGTGGGCGAACGGACCCGGAATCGTAGACCAACAGCATAATACAACAATAAAAAACTACAGATCGAGACTGTCAGTCATGAATTTTCATTTGTGTAAAGACGCATCGCATTTTTATTGTCTTGCAAGTTGTATTGTTTTAAATTTGTAACAACATTATAAGGCTATACAATAGACCACTTTCCTATTTCATTTTATGAATGAATTGCTCCGGTTGACCTGGGGTAAATCGGAGCAAATTGCGTCACTGAACATTGTGACGTTGAAAAATCTGTATTGTGACGTCAAAATTTTACGGGAAAATTCACCAACTGGTAACTCGTCTATGTATAACCTGATAAATAAGAAAAAAAAACTCCCGCGAATAAAATAAACCTGTCCAGGGTCAGTGACTAACCTGTCCTCTGGGATTCAGGTCCGTCACTTCTTTCCCTTTATGTTCTTTTTTATCGAACGAGATCTGCTTAGATTCATACGAAATGTTTTTCTCTGCCAGTACAATCATAGCCTTCCAACATGGAGTGCTTCCAGAACCCCAATACAAAATTTTTTTTCCGTCCGACATTTTGCTATTTTCAGTCAATGTTCTGATTTCTGACCTTGTTTCGTGGCTGCATGCGCAGAAACATGGGTCACACTCAATTCACATTTATTTAAAAGTCTGGGACAAGTCAACTGTATAATCCATGCATGCACAATTACAAATAAATTCCATTTTTTTCAGTTCATTACATAAGGTATCGGGTCCGTTCGCCCTACATGTTCGCCCTGGGTTCGTTCGCCCAGGGTCCGTTCGCCCCTAGAGTTCGTTCGCCCTATTTTTCATAAAAGGTATAAAGCTTTATCCTAGTATTACAACCTGTTTTTATTTATTTATCATTTTAGAATGTGATAAAATGTTGATCAGATATAGTTAAGTCTTTTGTTGATTTTTCTCCATTTTTTTCATTGTTTATTAGTGCCAACATGTTGAAAAAAAATATTATACTTTTATTTTAAAGTTTTTATGCAACTTTACATATAATCTCCCCCGGTAAGCAGTGTTATCGGTATAATGTTCAGGCCGATTGAGGAAAGTACCAACAAATTTCCATTTCAAGTAACATTGGATAATGTTTTTCCGGGTTCTGGATAATTTGTATGTAACGTCTCCGTTTTTTTATACTTGATTTCTGCTGTTCGTCCACCATATTATCAGGTTGTCTTACTTCCAATATTCTTCTTGATTTTTGATAAATTTTGCAAGTAATTACTATTTCTGCTTTAAATACATGTTTATTCCCAACATATGTGTTAAAACGCGATTATTTCGAATATATAGGGCAAATAGGTATTAGGGCGAACGGACCCAGGGCGAAAGGGGATTAGGGCGAACAGGCAATAAGGGCGAACGTGAATCAGGGCGAACGGACCCGGATTCATTACATAACTAACAAAAGTTATTTTAATATACATTTTCAAGGAGGTATTTTTTTATTATAAATCGTCGACCTTTCAAAATTCAGTCTTTCTCTACTTTGAAAACTCATAAAATAGTTTTAATCAGAAGTTAAAAATAATTTTACTAGCGTTAAAATGCCTCAAACCATTTTCATATCCTGATCCTGATCCTACAGTCCAAGTGAACACGACTGTTCTCCGGGTGCATGTATTTTTTTCGCTCTGTACTTAGAGATGTGGTATTACTGGTTGCTTTGTACTGCGCATTTGTAGCGTCAAGATCAGTCGGAAGTGGGAGGTGAACCTGCACTAAAATCTTCCAGTAAATTCTCCCACTATCCGAATGGTGTCATTGTACACAGCTCTTTCATATGCCTTCATACCTGAATAGACCACTTTCTTACTTCTTTTTATGAATGAATTGCGCCGGTTAGTATTATGTCTGATGTATATGTAAAATTGTTTAATATTATTTTTAAAACTGGATTTTTCCCAGAAAAATGGTTGAATGGAAATATCATTCCAATTTACAAAAACAAAGGAAGTGTAAAAGATCCTAAGAATTTTAGACCAATAACAATTAATAGTTGTTTTTGTAAATTGTTTACATCTGTTTTTAATACTAGGTTGAATAAATATTCAGAGGAGTTCAACATTATTTGTGAGAATCAAGGCGGATTTAGACCGGGTTATTCTACTACCGATAATATTTTTGTTTTGCATACATTGGTGCAGTTAATGAAATCTAGAAAGAAAAAATTATTTTGCTTTTTTGTTGACTTTGGGAAAGCTTTTGATACGGTTTGGAGACAAAGGTTGTGGAACAAACTATTACTTAATAATATTAATGGGAAAATGTATGATATTATAATAAATCTTTACAAAGGTGTAAAATCTAGAGTATGCTATAATGGTAATACTTCAGAATATTTCGATTCTAACATTGGTGTTCGTCAAGGGGAATGTTTATCTCCTTTTCTATTCTCTTTATTTTTGAATGACTTGGAGGAATTTTTTATCAGCAAAAATTTGAATGGGTTAAGCTGTATTACTGATGATATAGAAAGCGAACTTGGCATTTATTTAAAATTGTTTTTATTGTTATATGCTGATGACACTGTATTGTTTTCTGAATCAAAAGAAGGTTTACAACTACAAATTGATCATTTTTTGTGAATATTGCAAGACCTGGAAACTAAGTGTTAATACTGATAAATCTAAATGTTTAGTGTTTGCATCTAGAAATTACATTCATGATTTAAATTTTAAATATGATGGAAATAATATTGAAACAGTTAATCAATTTTTATATTTGGGGGTAATGTTTTCAAAGAATGGTACTTATACATCAGCTATTAAGCAAAATGTAAATAAAGCAATTTTAACAAGGGCTATGTATGATGTCTTAAAAAAGGTCGTTTGCATAATTTATCAATCAGTTGTCAATATGATCTTTTTGACAAAATAGTGAAACCAATTTTGTTATATGGTTCCGAAATATGGGGTTTCAGTAACTTAGATATTATTGAAAGAGTTCATTTAAAATTTTGCAAACTTTTACTGAATTTGAAAAAGTCAACACCTAATTATATGGTTTATGGTGAGCTAGGAGCTTACCCACTCTTCACACAAGTGCATTCTCGTATGATAAATTTTTGGGCGAATATGGTATGTGGAAAGCAGGAAAAATTGTCAACTTTATTGTATAGATATTGTTATCAGAAATATTCTCAAAATCAATATAAATGCTTATGGATAACAACAATTAAAAACATTTTAAATAACTCTGGAAACGGAAATGTATGGCAGTCTCAAGGAAATTTTAATACACAGTGGCTGAAATGTACTATAAAACAAAGAATTAATGACCAGTTTGAGCAAAAATGGAGCTCGGATATTGATAATTTTTCTAAAGGTGCATCTTATAAATTGTTTAAGGACACTTTGCAGTTTGAAAAATATCTCGATATTTTACCATATAAAGATGCGCTAACATTTTGCAAATTTCGAGTAGCTAATCATAGATTGCCTATAGAAGTTGGAAGGTGGCAAAATATAGAAAGAGAAAATAGAATATGTAATTTATGTAGTGATGAAGAAATAGGTGACGAATTTCACTTTGTTTTGGAATGTAAATCTTTAAAAAAAGAGCGTAAACAATATTTACCGAAATACTGTCTGTACAGAATCAATACTTTGAAATTCAAAAAGCTGTTTCAGTGTAAAAATAGAAACACACTAAAAAACTTGTGTAGGTTATTAAAAATTATCAGTCTGCGAAATTCTCCAGATAATTAAAATAAGTATTTTATATATTGACTGCAATATGCTTATTGTTTATTATATAAGTGTTTATTTATTGTATATTTGTATATATTTTTAATTGCTCTATGTACCTATGTCTATCTATGGTTTTTAGAGAATAAAGAATCTTGAATCTTGAAGCCGGTTGACCTGTGGTCAATCGGCGCAAATTGCGTCACTAAACATTGTGACGTTGGAAAATCTATATTGTGACGTCAAAAATTTCCTGGAAAATTCACCTACGGGAAAGTCGTCTATTAATCCGGATTAAGTTAATCCATCTTATAATGTGGATGAAGTTGATCCTAGTGTGAACGCATTGTGGATTATTACCTGATATTAATCCGGATTAATTTTAATAGTGTGAACAGATCCTATGGAATAAAAAAGATAACAGGAAACACCTTCAATGGATGAATGAATTGCTATGAATGAATTGCTCAGATTGACTTTTATACACCATCAAAATTCATGTTTTCCTCCCTAAAATGATTATTACCGGTAATTTGTATGAATTTCCTTTGATCTACAGAGACTGATATTCTTAGTATCACCGAACTGGACACTATCACAAAAATATTTCGGGTCACTGTGAAGGAGTCATGTGCGGGTTGCTATGATAACGTCATGTTTTGACACTATCTTTGTGCTCATACATGCAATTGAATGAAGAATGCATAGGATTATTCAGTGCAGTAAACAATAGATAAATTGCGCTAAAATAGAAATTTCAGCTTATTTCTACTTATTGTAAAGTTTTATTTATCATTTTGTGAATGCATTACCGATAAAACAGGCAACTGTTTGCAAGTCATTTCCATCACCTTGGGACTATAGATATAGCTGTTTCCTTTATAGGCATGAAATAACTGCATATTACTTACTCGAGAGAGCATAATATTACAACTTGATTTGAAAGTCAGATTTTTTTTTTAAAGTATTTACAAAGTTAAGGCACAGTATCGGAAGAAAGTTAGAGGTCAATAGTAGCACAAGTCGTTGACAAATTCGGCATCGTATAGTGGTCTATAAGTTTGACTATACTGAGTCTTAGTTCTCGGCTCGATCTCAGTTCTCGGTCATATCATGAGATCTCCGTACTGAGTTTGGTCTTAGCAGGCTCAGTCTCTGATCTGAACCCAGTCTCTGATCTGAACCTGGGACTAATATAATTATATGTTATATTAGTCCCAGTCTGAACCCGGTCTCTCATCTAGAATTGTTAGAGTTTAGTGGTCATACGAGTGGTCATATTATTCTGACTCGCTCAACATGTTACCATGTCCACGAAATATAGTGAGGTAACACAATATTAGCAGTATCGGATATGGACAGTAGCATCCTGGTCCGACATCAATAATAAGTATATAACTCCGGTGTACGTGACAAGAAACATATTTTGTTTCAGAGTACCAAAACTTTATGTTAATGTATAAGATTGTAAATGGAATGGTTCCCGAATATTTGCTATTGCAGATACATCGACAGCGAGAACAAGGAAAGGGGAAACTAAAAAATAATAAATTTAAAATCGGGGCAATTCACAGCAACACGAATTGAGACAGTATGACAAAGACAAAACAAATAAACAAAAATGAACAAGAACGCCTCAAAACTAAAGCAGTAGCAGTGTGAACCCCTATAAAAACTGAGGTATCATCAGGTGCTCCGGACTGATAATCATGATCTGCTCCACGCGTCACGGGCACCCGTCACACTGCCAGTGAAAACCGTCCGGTTTTGTCACAGTCGGTGTTAGTTTGTCCGGTAACAAACTCTGGATATACCTAAAGATATCTGTTCTCATTTGTGAAACAGAAACATTGTAATGGTCTGTAAAATCGTGTTGACGGCCATTAAACTTCTGTAGTAACAATTGCAACAGTGGCTGAACATCCCCTTGATGTATAAGTTTTTTATATAATTATAATAATAATAAAGCCTTTATTTAAAGAGGGCAAGCTTTTAGATATTTTTAAATCAGTTGGTAGGTTGTTCCATAATGTATAAGCAGAATAATGAAATGATTTTTTGTAAAAATTTGTATTTGGTCTCGGTATAAACAAATTGTTTTTGGATTGAGATCTTAAGCTGTAAGTATTTATAATATCATTTTTCGGCCTCAAATAATCAGGTACCCGATCTGTAAAAGGGAGCCATTTCAAAGAAGTGAACATAAATTTTTGAGATAGTAAGTTTCGCTTTGTTGACAAAATCGCTGTACAAACTACAGGCACGACAATAGCGAATGAGTTGTGAAATGTACACTCCATATGCCGAAGAATTAGGAATATCACTGCGGCTCAAAAACGGGAAGTTCACCATTGGAAAGTCGAAATCATCACGCTTGTCGTAAAGTTTTGTTATCAGACATCCAGAGTTGTCAATGTAGAGGTATAAGTCCAGGTATGATACTGATGATGGTGTATCAGTGGTCTCTTTAATTTCGATTAAAGCAGAAAGATACTAAATCTCACTGCTTACGTTCTTCTTTAAATTGTGATCAATTCCTACAGAGACCAAATACAAATTTTTATAAAAGGACATTCCATTATTCTGCAGTAGAAGGTATCCAAACAACATTGTTTTGATTACTTTTTAGCAAATGCTAAAGGGCCATTCTCTGACAACTTTAACAAACTGTAATAATTATTTGCAGAGAAGGGAAACGGGGAGTGTGTCAAAGAGACAACGACCCAAAGGGGAGTTATAACAACTCAAAGCCACCATAAGATCTTCAATGAACAGTGAGAAAACCCCACACCCAACGACAGGTCGCAGTCGGCCCCTAAATATAGAGTAATCAAGTTCTGTGAAATAAAAAAAGTCCGCGAAAACTGAGTTATCACAGCTATAAGACGAGTTTCCAACTGGTAAATAATTTTCATTAGGGCCTCTAAAATCAATCAAAATATGAAATAGAAAATAAATATATTAAAAACATTAGCAATACACAATAATGATATAAATACAATTTTATAAAGTTAAAACATCATGTTTAGGGTGATTCTCTGACAACTTTAAACTTTGTAATGAAAATCTGTTCGAATTTCTGACTTTTTTAAAGATTAATCAACGACTACAGTCACTACACACTATGATCTATCCAGAAACAAATGTTAAAAACCAATATATCTTAGTTTTGGCGGAAAAATAATGATTCTAAAATAATATAAATTACCGTCACATATAGAATTCTTCACTTGACGGTAATGTCCCAATCTGTATAGACGATAACATTTTTGCATTTTTTGCCCCTTAATATTTTTCTATTTCAATTAAAGTGGTTTATATAAGTAGAGTAAGTTCAAAGGTAACATGCACACAAAATGTTCTGCTCTTCTCTGTTTTGGTTTGTTTTATATCTGATCTCAAAGATCTGTCCCACACATTTTTAGTCATTACCGTCACCGAACATTTCAAGTACCAAATATGATATTCCTATACAGTAAAACATGATAATTATGCCATACGCCTTTAACATACGTATCCTTAGTGGTTTGTCAATTAATACTTTTATTATTATAACAGATTTTTTAATTATTTGAGAAAAACATAGGTTAGTTTGAAAAAGTACCTTTATTACGCGTCTTTACCGTACATACAATATTTCGCTGATTTACAATGGGGCGGACTCATAACTAAATGGGGCGACAAAAAATAGTTCAATGGGGCGGCATAAAAGTATACAATGGGGCGGATTTCAAATGAATCAAAGGGGCAGATATAACATATGATAATCTTGTTATGCATATTATCAAAATAAAAGATATAACAGAAAAAAGCAATTTTAAAATACCTGAACTATTGAGAACCATAGAACTTATAGCACATTCATATTTGTATCTGTTCTAGAAGGAAACTTCGGAATTCAGGGCGTGTTGTTTCATTGTTCTTCAGTTTCCCATTCGTTCAAATAAATATTTATTCATTCCTCGAACATTTGTTGTCCATAACTTTGAATCCTTTTTGATGTATAAAGTAAAATACAGTTAGTTTTTTACATATATGAAAGGAAAAATAGCATAATGTGTATAGAGAAGAAAATAGTCTCCAAATAATGATGAAAAGAGCTAGGTTCTTTTGCCATCATTTGTGATCCTGGCTCTATTTAGCTTGAGAACATTGACAATTTTGTACGTTTGTCACCGGTAAGTACATGAACTCTAATTAATAGTTATTTCAATAAACAGGTGAAAGAAATATCATCCGCCCCATTGTAAACTTTTTTCTGCCCCATTGTATACCTTATTTTTTGACAAAATCTGCCCCAATGTATGATGGCCCAATATTTTTCTTGTAGTACAATCGATCTGCATCACAATTACCTCAGCAGATAAAGCTCAAGTACCATAAAACAACCACTTGCCTGACTAAGATTCCCTCCACAGATAAATTCAAAATCTTTGACGGTTCACGGATTGTCTCCACCGTCACTGTCTTTTCCGTCACATTCTGTCAGGACACACGCGTTACCGTGAAGACAAAATTCTAGTTTTTTGGCTGTATCAGTCAAACTAAATACATTTTCAACCCGTTTTTTAGAAATCGCACAAAAGTGTTTTATTTCCTATAACACATGTCATCTTTTTTTGTCTATTTCTCTTTAATAACCAGAAAACTTCGAAATTACATCAAGGTCTATACTTTGTGCGTGGAAAAGTTATCTTGGTTTTGTCATTTTGTTATTTTTTATAGTTGAAAGAAATAGATCAGAGCAAAGCAAATAAAAAACAGAATCCATGCTGATAAACACTGTATTTCTTATTTGACAGAATATTAAACAGATAATTCTTAAGACCAAAAATGTCATCACCGTCACGAGTTTTTCTTTACCGTCACACATCTTTCTTTTACCGTCACGAATGTCTCCTCTTACCCTAACAAAAGTATATAAAAAGTCGCTAGTAATGAGAGAAAAATGCACTTCAAATTTTATTGCTTTATCAAGTAGTTACTACAGTTCAGTCCCTATTCCATTTTTCTCTTCATTTCATCAGTAGAGCAACCACAACAGGAACTTTTTGGTAAAATGTGCTCTTAAAAGTGAAAACAGTATTCAGTGAACCATATTATAGTAACTTTTTACACTGATTGTTTTTATATCTGAATACTTTTACATCATTTACTTTATTTTCGTCGTTATTCTCTATTGATAGAATATTTGTTTTATGAAAAAAAGATAAAAAAACAGATTTCAATATTTTTTCACTTTTATTATTGAAATTTGTTTTTTTATCTTTTTTCATTTTTTTCTTTTTGTTTTGTGTAAAGCAGGCGTTGTAGAAACGTAACAATGGTTGGCACGCTATTCGCACAAGCATTTTCTTTTTTTTTCTCGATTTTTGATGGACATTTGACTGATAGAGCATGAAAATTTGTCTTTACCGTCACAGAGTTAAGACACCATTTTTGCACATTTCTCTGCAAAACTTATTTGTAAACAAATATTCTATCAATAGAGAATAACGACGAAAATAAAGTAAATGATGTAAAAGTATTCAGATATAAAAACAATCGGTGTAAAAAGTTACTACAATATGGTTCACTGAATACTGTTTTCACTTTTAAGAGCACATTTTACCAAAAAGTTCCTGTTGTGGTTGCTCTGCTGATGAAATGAAGAGAAAAATGGAATAGGGACTGAACTGTAACTACTTGTTAAAGCAATAAAATTTGAAGTGCATTTTTCTATCATTACTAGCGATTTTTTATATACTTTTGTTAGGGTAAGAGGAGACATTCGTGACGGTAAAAGAAAGATGTATGACGGTAAAGAAAAACTCGTGACGGTGATGACATTTTTGGTCTTAAGAATTCTCTGTTTAAAGAATATTCTGTCAAATAAGAAATTCAGTGTTGATCAGCATGGATTCTGTTTTTTATTTGTTTTGCTCTGATCTATTTCTTTCAACTATAAAAAATAACAAAATGACAAAACAAAGATAACTTTTCCACACACAAAGTATAGACCTTGATGTAATAGACCATTTGCCAGTTCTGCAATCAACAGAATGAATTTAGCAAAACCCAAAAGGGAGGTCACTTTCTGAAAAATCTCAAGGGGACAGAATGGTTCCCTGTTTGTGATAACCAACCAAAAAATAAAACATTTTTAATCAAAAATTATTAAAGTTTTACCTTTAGCAGATGTTTAGCAAAACCTAATCCCAAAAAGCGCTTACCATGCTTTCAAGTGCTACTTGTTTCAAGTAATAAAAATAAACAACTGAACTAACTTGAAATGTCTTCTCAGTGACTAAGAAAGTATTAAAAATTCGAAAATATGCTAACTTACTGCAGAATCTCATGAATATTGCGTAGGGAATTACTTTGTCCAAACTGGCTAAGCACGAAGACCGTACTTTAAAACAAATGTGCATGCTTAATGTTTGTTTGTCCGGTGTAGGAGTAACTTCCCTTTGAAGGTTTGACCAAAAAACCCACAAAATTTGACTACAACTGACAAGAACTTTAGTAACTGGCGAATCATCCATTTCGAAGTTTTCTGGTTATTAAAGAGAAATAGACGAAAAAAGATAACATGTGTTATTATAGGAAATAAAACACTTTTGTGCGATTTCTAAAAAACGGGTTGAAAATGTATTTAGTTTGACTGATACAGCCAAAAAACTAGAATTTTGTCTTCATCGTAACGCTTGTGTCCTGACAGAATGTAACGGAAAAGACAGTGACGGTGGAGACAAATCCGTGAACCGTCAAAGATTTTGAATTTATCTGTGGAGGGAATCTTAGTCAAGCAAGTGGTTGTTTTTATGGTTCTTGAGCTTTATCTGCTGATGTAATAGATGATATGCCAGTTACTAAAGTTCTTGTCAGTTCTAGTCAAATTTTGTGTTTTTTGTCAAACCTTCAAAGGGAAGTTACTACTACACCGGACAAACAAACATTAAGCATGCACATTTGTTTTAAAGTACGGTCTTCGTGCTTAGCCAGTTTGGACAAAGTAATTCCTTACACAATATTCATGAGATTCTGCAGTAAGTTAGCATATTTTCGAATTTTTAATACTTTCTTAGTCACTGAGAAGACATTTCAAGTTAGTACAGTTGTCTATTTTTATTACTTACTTGAAAGCATGGTAAGCGCTTTTTGGGATTAGGTTTTGAATTGTGTTGCTGACTAAACATCTGCTAAAGGTTAAACTTTCATATTTTTGATTAAAAATGTTTTATTTTTTGGTTGGTTATCACAAACAGGGAATCATTCTGTCCCCTTGAGATTTTTTTTCAAAATGATCTCCCTTTTGGGTTTTGCTCAATTCATTCTATTGATTGCAGAACTGGCAAATGGTCTATTATGATGCAGATCGATTGTACTACAAGAAAAATATTGTATGTACTGTAAAGACGCGTAATAAAGGTACTTTTTCAAACTAACCTATGTTTTTCTCAAATAATTAAAAAATCTGTTATATTAGTAAAAGTATTAATTGACAAACCACTAAGGATACGTATGTTAAAGGCGTATGGCATAATTATCATGTTTTACTATATAGGAATATCATATTTGGTACTTGAAATGTTCGGTGACGGTAATGACTAAAAATGTGTGGGACAGATCTTTGAGACCAGATATAAAACAAACCAAAACAGAGAAGAGCAGAACAATTTGTGTGCATGTTACCTTTGAACTTACTCTACTTATATAAACCACTGCAATTGAAATAGAAAAATATTAAGGGGCAAAAAATGCAAAAATGTTATCGTCTATACAGATTGGGACATTACCGTCACGTGAAGAATTCTATATGTGACGGTAATTTATATTATTTTAGAATCATTATTTTTCCTCCAAAACTAAGATATATTGGTTTTTAACATTTGTTTCTGGATAGATCATAGTGTGTAGTCGTTGATTAATCTTTAAAAAAGTCAGAAATTCGAACAAATGGGTTAGTGATTGTCCTCGGACAGATTTTCATTACAAATATTAAGTTGTCAGAGAATCACCCTAAACATGATGTTTTAACTTTATAAAATTGTATTTATATCATTATTGTGTATTGCTAATGTTTTTAATATATTCATTTTCTATTTTATATTTTAATTGATTTTAGAGGCCCTAATGAAAATTATTTACCAGTTGGAAACTCGTCTTATAGCTGTGATAACTCAGTTTTCGCGGACTTTTTTTATTTCACAGAACTTGATTACTCTATATTTAGGGGCCGACTGCGACCTGTCGTTGGGTGTGGGGTTTTCTCACTGTTCATTGAAGATCTTATGGTGGCTTTGAGTTGTTGTAACTCCCCTTTGGGTCGTTGTCTCTTTGACACACTCCCCGTTTCCCTTCTCTTTTTCTATTTTCAATGACGTTTATTGGTCAATTGGTGTGTCAGTTTCGCATGAGTGATATTTTAAATCGCGCTTTTATGGAACGCGAAATTAACCATAACTTAGGTAAAGCGGGTTTATCGCAGGAAAACCCGGTTTATCGGGTCGGTAATCCTGGTCAACATTTAATACATGTTAACCTCCGCTTCCAATGAGTTTTTATTGCTAAACCTACTTAACCGGTTGGTAAAGTGGGTTTTCCTGTGCTAAATTAACAAAAACCTAGGAAAACCAGGTTTATCGACCTGTAATCCTGGTTTACCTCCAAACAACCCCCATTACCGAGCGGTAATGGAAGTTTTCAAAATTAAATACATGTTAACCTCCGCTTCCTATGAGTTTTTATTGCTAAACCGGTCGGTAAAGTAGAATTAACCAAAAGTAGGAAAACCAGGTTTATCGGAAGGTAATCCTAGTTTAACGACCAAAACCCCAATTACCGATTAGCTTATATGATTGGTTAAAGAATTTTTGATGTAACCAATAAAAAAAATAGATTTAGTATTGAAGTCATTATTTGATTATTTTAATTATTTTTTATATCATTTTGTCTATTTATTTATAAAAAGAGTATTTTTGAGATTTAAATCTTGAAAAAAATAACTAGGAAATATTTTTCTGCATTATTTAAAAAATATTTCATAATAATAAAAATACAAAAAGATGTAACTAACAAAAAATAGACAAGAGAATGAAAATTTTTATTTTGATATCTTTATGACGTTTTATCTATTTATCAAACTTAGAAAAATATAGATAAAAAATATTATTGAAAAAAAATGGATTTTAAGTAATAATATTTAATATTTGGAAATACATTTTTAATATTAAAACGCATTTCATTATAAAAAAGTAAGTCATATTTTTTTTTAATTTGGGAAACATTTTTAAATATAAAAATGCACTTTAATGCAGTCATTCTATGTCATTTCATTGTTTATTTATATAATATATAATTAAAACTGATTTTTAATATAAAAAAAATCGTAATATCAAATGGTCAGGTTAATTTTTTTTAATTCAGTTGAATTTCAATTATTAGAATATATTAAATATACATCTATTTATGCAGGATATTACTCTTAGTACCTGTAAAATAAGTGAAGTCTCACAACTTAATTAGATTTCTACGGACTTGTAAACAGGAAATGTCCTTTCGAATCAGAAGTTTTATTGCCCCCAATAAACTTTCGAATAGTAGAAATATTATTCTGTATCATTAAGAAAATATCAGAAACAGTTGATCGAACGTATTTTGAATATTAAAGGTGTATCAATAAAAATGAATTAAATGAACAGATATTTTATATTTGAAATTCATTTTTAAAATGAACAATAACTTTGTATTCTTTATTATTATAAAATATCTTATTAGATAATACAGAAAAATATTTCTTTCTATTTTTTTCAAGATTTAAATCTCAAAAATACTCTTTTATAAATAAATAGACAAGATGATATAAAAAAATTATTAAAATAATCAAATAATGATTTCAATTCTTAATCTATTTTTTTGATTGGTTACATCCAAAATTCTTTAGCCATTCATATAAGCTATCCGGTAATTGGGGTTTTTCGAAAACCCCCATTACCGATAGGTTATTGGAGTTTTTTTTAGGTAAACCAGGATTACCGATCAATAAACCTGGTTTTCCTACTTTTGGTGAATTCCGTGCAGGAAAACCTACTTTACCGGTCGGTAAAGTAGGTTTACCTTAAAAAAACTCATAGGAAGCGAAGGTTAACATGTATTTATTTTCGAAAACCCCCATTACCGATAGGTAATTGGAGTTTTTTTTAGGTAAACTAGGATTACCGGTCGATAAACCTGGTTTTCCTAGGTTTTGGTGAATTCCGCACAGGAAAACCTACTTTACGGACCGGTAAAGTAGGTTTAGCAATAAAAACTCATAGGAAGCGGAGGTTAACATGTATTAAATGTTGAAAACCCACATTTCCGGTCGGTAATGGGGGTTTTCTGAGGTAAACCAGGATTACCGACCCGATAAACCGGGTTTTCCTGCGATAAACCCAGTTTACCTAAGTTTTGGTTAATTTCGCTTGCCATA